>JZLH01S0111352.1:8601-21852 GCA_001188425.1 Eucidaris tribuloides | reverse complement strand
TATATACTGCAATAGGAATTATAATACATCTAACGAAGATTACCAGCGAATATTCATTTTGATAAATGTTTAAACGGTGTCATGCGTAGGCCTATAAGTCAGGGATCGACGAATGTCGCAAATATTTACACTGAGCAAACTGTTCCACCGTGAATAAAATACTTAGAAAATATCTTGAACAAATTTCGGTATAGTATGGCTTTATTTAAATACATGTAAATTCATCGAAGAAATGAGTTAAAATTACTTAAAAATATAAACTTTCATACGCATATTTATCTTTCACAAAGACTTGCAGAAAGCTAATTTTGCGTTAAGATGACGATGTTACAAATAACATTTTTAATAACATTTTTAAATAACATATAGATACATGTATATATAGTGTGTATGTATATCAAAAAAAAGTAGACACTTACAAATAAAATTATATAAAAAAACTTTCATGATTTTGAGATTATTTTTTGTATGAATATTTTACCTTGGACCTAAGCTATCTGATGACACTGTTGGTATTGAAAGTATTTCTCGCATGAGTGAGCACAACCCACTTTTGTCCAATCTGCCAAAAATGCATCTGCGCACAGAATTGTGTTATAATAGTCAATGTTTAATGTCTTGCAGACCAATGCTGCAGAAGATTTCAACTGATGTGCACAAGTATTGAATCCTCAGCATGCTCAGAGAAGAGGTAATATCAATTTTGTGACAAGAAAGACAAGAATGAAGCAATGATTCAGATACACCCCACTAAAAAAGAAGAAAATGTCATGTTTGTAAAATGAACAGTGAATTGACCCCCCCCCCCAAAAAAAAAGACATTTTCTTCTTATTTAGGATGGTTTATCTGAATCATTATTTAATTTTTGTCTTTCTTGTCACAGAATTGATATTAGCTCTTCTCTGACCATGCTGAGGATTAGAAGAAAATGTCATGTTTGTAAGATGAACTGTGAATTTCAACTCATTTGGTTCTTGGGGCATTTTTAAGTGTTCCCAATCACGTTTAAACATTGACTATAAGAACACAATTCTGTGCGCAAATGCATTTTGGACCGATTGGACTAAAGTGGGTTGTGCCCACTCATGCGTGAAATAGTTTCAATACCGACAGTGTCATCAGATAGCTTAGATCCAAGGTAAAATATTTTTATAAAATCTCAAGATCATTAAATTTTTGTGTAATTTTTTCTCTAAGTGTCTATATTTTTTTTATACACGCTGTATATTGTAATGTCTGTAAATTTATGATGCATTTGAACGCTCAAGCTAACGTCTCAACTTAAACGTTTAGCTTAATCACAATAATATCGTTGCTATCTGATATGAAACACTATAGTTATATCTATATCTATAGAAAATATATGAAAAGGTACGCCAACAAGTTTTTAACATGGCACCGGGTCTTAATTGTACGGATAAATGAATATTGATAATACAATTTATTGATAATACAATTTTAATTAAGTAGTGTTGCTTTTACTTTCGTTTTTATTTCATTAACCCAGAGGGAATTCTAGTACATGTAAATAGATTTATGGATCAAGTAGTTCTTATACAGTATTAATGAAGGTTACTCAAACTGTCATAACGATAGCAGCTGAATGCCGCCTCACACCCAATTTTAATGTTTTCCGTAACAATATTGAACAAAAACAAACAAATAAATAAATTAGGGGTTTATCCTCCGTGAATAATCATGTGCTAACATTTGATTTCTAAAAGTCAGTCACAAACGATAACTTGATGGAAAAGACCGCAAATTTTAGAAAAACAACATCACCGTACATGAAATGTTATACAATGGTAGCAAAAGGACATTAGAAATAACTACTGTACCCCTATATCTGTTACGCATTAAATACAAGTTTTACATAACATAGGACTACGACACTCGTAAGAGTTATGGCTATATGATGATGCGGAATTGAATAGTTCAGACAGAACATCTATAAATTTAATCAAGACACTCACGTATCATCATTGTCAACTGTCGTTAATCGATCACTACACAAACGGGACAAATTTGTTCCGAGTCATTTTCTGTCCACAATAAACCCAGTGAAGTAATACATAATGATAATTAGCATCAAATAATGCAATATTACAGTACGTACAAAGGATGAGGCCATTCGGCATTATGAGCAGGTTTTTAAGCAAAATGAGCAATCGGGGTCAATGCCAATGATAAATCGCCAAGGTTACATGGTTTTAGTTTCTCGTTTCCTGTATATCTGATATGTGTTGTGAGATTGTTGTAATTTGTGGTGTTGTGGTGGGTGGAATGGACGGTGCTGGTTGCGGTGTTGCTCTGGGTTGCCGTGCAGTCCCCGTCGTGGTCGTGTTCGACGACGACAATCTCTTACGTAAAAACTTACTTGGTTCGGAAATGTCCGATAGCCGACCCCTAAACATGCACTTGAAGACCTCTTGAAAGTGGGGATGCTTGAATCCGTAGATAAGCGGGTTCACCGCGCTGTTGCCGACGTAGACCACGGCACCGTAGAGAGTTAGGAGACTGGCCCCCGGTAGAATGTAGTTAACGACGCTCGGCAACCAACACAAGAAGAAAACGAAGACCACCGTGAACAAATTTTTCGTGATTTTGATTTCCCTCTTGCTAAAAGTTGACTGCAGTTTATTTCTGCCCTTTGCGGCATCGCCGCGAGTGGACGTGGGGTTATCTTCGGCATATTTCGCCTGAAAATCGCGACTGTTCCGCAAAACGAAAATCAGGATCATGATGTAAAAGAGCGCGATCACGAGGAGAGGAAATGCTATGGTTGCCGTCTGCAAGTAGACGTAATAAATGGCGAGAGGGTTGCTGTCTGTTACAGTGCAAACACTGTAGAATCGAGAGTAACCCAGACCCCCGACTCCAAAGGAGGGCGGTAAAGCTATGGAAAGCGTTGCTAGGATCCACACGGCGACAGCGAGTGAAATAATGTATCGAGGTTTGTGAATCCCTCGATGACCGCGGACGGATCTGGTTATGACGTACCAGCGAACGAAAGCGATAGCGCCAAGGGTGAGGACACTCACCGTGAGACAGCTGCCCAGCACGCCGGCGGCGACGGTGCAGATGATGTGAGGGAGGGGCCAACCTCGCAAGCTGTAAAGTCCGACACTTTGAAACGGGATGAACAAACATGTTACCATGTCGGCGATGGCGAGGCTTACCACGAGAATGTTGGTGACGGTGTGTAGTTTTTTCGACAGTAACACGGAGATGATTACCAGCGCATTACCGACAAATCCGCACAGCGCAATTGTGGCCAATAGAGATGCTATGATGTAGCGATGTTTGGGCGCAATAGGGCTGAAGCCGGAATTACTGAAATTAGAGAAGTCCGAAATTGTTGTCAACGAAAAACTATTAGCGAGGTCAGTAACATTTTCGATCAATTGAGTTGACGATTCCATGATTATTAGGATATTATTTTTTTTATTGATTACAATACACCCACAAAGTACTTTTATCGCTGTGAAAAATTCGGTTGTGGAGAAACTGCGTAGCCTTATCAGCGTAGATCGCACATTCCTGAAATATAGGTGCCCTGTATTTTTGATACGCCTGCATTAGTGTATTTGTAAATCAGAACACCACTGGAATTTTCTTTACGGAATGAAGCCATTTATATTATCTCGAATATTAGCAGGCCCTATAGTTGTGTATTATGGTTATATAACATAGTGTGTTTAATCATACTTTCGGTCGGGCATTATCCAATGAGAGACGTGGAAATTCAACCAATGGGAAGTGAATGATTTTGTCTACATTGCGCGTGCGTCAGTGCTGCACAAGAGCTGTGTTTTCTTCGCGGGCCTGATTACGTCAAATATCGTGAATATTGCGTAAATTTTAGTTTTAAATAAAAAACGTAATGAAATCAGTGGTAAATCTTTGGGGTTATTTTGTTATTCGTCCTCATACCAATGGCGGCGTGAGTTTATTCCGTCATTCTCATCTGAAAACGATGGGAAATTGTTGTGGTTTACATGGAAAACTAAATAATTTTGTTAAAATCGTGTGGTTGTCAGGTGAATCGTCCTACGCAATATTTTTCGCTTACACTTTGAAATATTTACTAACTTTTTTTCGCTTCCCCGGCGAACAATATATTGTTAAGATTATTCAGGTAGTGTAATTCGATACGTTTCTAACTGATTGATTGAGTTATTAGTTTTTTTTATCAGCACATAATATGGCAACAATTTTACAAGAAAAGGTGGGATGTTTCACGACGCAATCAGTGGCTCTAGATTTGGGCTCCCGAGACGTTTTTGTCACGAGCATGGGCGATGACTGCGACTGAAATATCAAAACGTTCCAACAAGTATTTTGTCGTAGATACCTCTTTGATATCAAATGGAACACAAGCTCTTGAGTTTTACTGTGTAGGGCATAATAATGATTATGATGATGGGGATGATGACGATAGTGATTATGATCATGGGATGATGATGTTGATGATGATGATGATGATGATGATGATGATGATGATGATGATGATGATGATGGTAGTGGTGGTGGTTGGGCCATTGGGTTTCTAGCTCAGAATACCGGGTTAGTGTTTGGGTAAGGGTTAGGGTTGGGGTTTGGGTTTGGGGTTAGGGTTGAGGTCAGGGTTAGTGTATGCAAGTCTCGTCGGAGCAACTGTCGCCGGAGCAAATGTCATGGAATCCAATTTTCCGTCCGACACCTGACACACCTCGTTCGGTTATCGCTATACCTTCGTGTCTGAGCGATATCCTAAAACTTAAGGCCTAAAAACACAAAAACAAAAATATCTGATGTTGCCCTCAAGCGACCGACCGTAAAATGCAAAAACAACAACAACAACAACAACAACAACAACAACAACAACAAAACAGGGTAGCGACTTTTTTTATGCAGACCCAAAGTATACAAACTCACCATTTTCGAGGGAAAATGTCAGATTTGAGTGAAGAATTGACCAAACTGCCTACTCAATGGCTTAAAACAGCACTTTTAAATGCGTTTTGCCCATTTGAAAGACCCATAAAAATATCGGGAAACTCAACTCTCACACTGTTTGGCCTTACTTGCACAGTACAGTATATTGGTTACCTCCGGGTTTTGCTGTCGTTAAAATAATAATAATAATAATAATAATAATAATAATAATAATAATAATAATAATGATAATAATAATAATAATAATAATAATAATAATAATAATAATAATAATAATAATAATAATAATAATAATAATAATGATAATAATAATGATAATAATAATTGATAAAAAAATCGACCGACCGACCCAATTCTCAAAATTTTCCACTTGAGGGCAACATAACTTTATTAGGCTTAATGTGATCAATTCACTCGCATGTTTTCCCGTCAGAAGGGCCTAAACAGCAATTTGCCTCTAATTTGAAAATCATTGGCTTATTCGCATGAAATAAAAGTAGTGCGATATTTTTAGATCCTTCTGTCAGTCTGTTACAGGCCCACTCTGCCATCAAGTTGGTTTTACTAAAAGCAGAACAATGAGAGAAACATGTTAATGAAAGTTTGGCGAAAATCCACCAAAGAATAAGAGAGTTGTAATTTTTTAAAGTTTTAAATTTGTGACGTCACATGCGAGCAGCTCCTCCATTATCATGTAACATAAATTCCATAAAGTGCCCTTTTCTCAGAAAATTGAAAATGATGTTACCTTTACATTCAATATATAATTAGAAAAATTATTTCATACATGCTTCTACGAAAAAAAATAAATTATCATGAACCAATAAAAAGTGGCAATTAATATTAAGGCCTCCGCACACTATGCGATCCGATTTCGACCCGATTCCGATTCGACGAGTTAGTCGAGTCGGGATGTGTGCGGTGCTTCCGATCCGACTTGCGATTCGCAGTAGGTTTTTGGCATGCCGAATTCCTACGATTAGTCGTACGACTTGCTTGCGATTTTTCTGGATGCATGATAATGACGTAAATTACGTCATAATACCGAGTCGTACGACAAAAGTCGCACAGTGTGCGGAGGCCTTTACACGACATGTGGGGAGCTGCTCGTATGTGACGTAACAAATAAAAATTAAAATTTTGAAACTTCATAACTCCGTTATTCTTTGTTGAATTTTCGCCAGACTTTCATTAATTATGTTTCTCACATTGTTCTGCTTTTATTAAAACCAACATGACATCATGGTGGATATTGGCTTTAAGTGCAAGTTTCAAATAAGGCAATATTTCTCAAATTATGGGAAATTTACTGTTACGACCCTTTTGCCGTGAACACATATTGTAGGGCCCTTCTGCCGGCCATGCGACGTGCTACACGTGTAAGCATGAATCAACGTGTTCAAAAACCGCAACCAGTTCAGGACTGAGAGGAAAACAAACCTAGGGTAGCGTCCACTTGTAAGAGTTCACCATTTGCAAACACTTCTCATAATAACGACTATTGCATTGGGGGTGCATGGGGGTGTGGGGGTAACATCTGTGCCCAATGCTTTCATTCATTTACATTGTCTTTGCTCGTCCAACAAGTTTCATTAAACTTCTCGACACATTTAAATTATTGCCACCCTTTAATTTTTCTGCCGTCAACTCAAAATCTCTTAACGTGCTTTTCAAATATTTCGAAAACCTGTAGCCAAAATGTGATTTATCGTCCCTAAACTGAGCAAGTTCTGGCGATCCACGCGGCGCCGTTGTCCGTCATATCGGGTTCCCCTGTCACGTTCTCGCCCGCCGATAGTCGGGCGATGTGGAGTGGCTTTCGATCGTCATCAAATAGAAATATCAGGTTAAGCCACGGCTTGAGAATGGTTTAAATAACACTGTCGTACTTGTGGACAATAAAGATCG
Source organism: Eucidaris tribuloides (assembly GCA_001188425.1). Taxonomy (NCBI): domain Eukaryota; kingdom Metazoa; phylum Echinodermata; class Echinoidea; order Cidaroida; family Cidaridae; genus Eucidaris; species Eucidaris tribuloides. The sequence continues at coordinate 15,005 of JZLH01S0111352.1, read as the reverse complement.
CATTACAAAAATGAATAAAAGAAATGTAGTAAAGAAAATGATAAGCGCATCTCATAAAATAAAGAGAGGAAGAGGTCAAACATGATAGATAAATGTACAGTTCATTGATATGTAAGTGGGAGCAATTTGGATTATCATTTAATACTTTGCAGTTTTTACAGTTTAGTTCCAGTGATACGTTTTTGGCTATTGATCCACGTTCATATTCGTATTCGTATTCGTATTCGTATTCGTATTCGTATTCGTATTCACATTCACATTCACATTCACATTCACATTCACATTCACATTCACATTCACATTCATATTCGTATTCGTATTCGTATTCGTATTCGTATTCGTATTCGTATTTGTATTCACATTCACATTCACATTCACGTTCACATTCGTATTCGTATTCGTATTCGTATTCGTATTCGTATTCGTATTCGTATTCGTATTCATATTCATATTCATATTCATATTCATATTCATATTCATATTCATATTCGTATTCGTATTCGTATTCATATTCATATTCATATTCATATTCATATTCATATTCATATTCATATTCATATTCATATTCATATTCATATTCATATTCATATTCATATTCATATTCATATTCATATTCATATTCATATTCATATTCATATTCATATTCATATTTCAGGGAAAAATTACGCTGACGTGATCCTCGATGAAGGCATCAGCAAACACTTCACGCCGCCCCATTCCTGCGACGGCATTCAGGCTAATTATGCGTTGTGGTGACGTTAGAATTTTGTGTTTCACATCGTATCTGGCAAATCGAAAGTTCCATCAATGATGGAACCGCAGTTCCCCTTCACTCAATTACCCCTACAGAAAGCAGCTTCGCACCCAGACATAACGATGCGAATGCACTTTCATCATTTCATTCATAAGGCATGTTATCCAATTATTTGTCCCTGCAACCTTCGCATTCAATACAACAAAATCATTGATAAAAAAACACACATTTTCCCCACAGTGCCAGTTGGTAACATTTCACAAAATTATGCCTCAATCACTTACGTCCCCTCGTTTAAACACATCTTACGACCCAATAAATATAAGCAAAATGGAATAGGCGTTGAATATTTATGAAACGTCATAACCCCAGGCCTATTTGTGACCTACTTTCGCTCAGGTAATAAGATTGTTTACAAAGGTGAAAAAACGGCTGATTTGACGAAAATGTATACACAAACCAGTGATGTCTGCAACGGATGTCCAGATAATATTATATGCATGCGTAAATCAATTACGGATACTGTTCTGATCAACCGTGATACGAAAGAGAGCCTTGTCAAATCTGTGCAAGTATATTGACGAAATAATCATCAGTACATGGATGATCAGAGCGATCAGGGGCGGATCTAGCTTCTTGCTAAGGAGGATGGAGGGTTGACCCAAGGGCATCGATTCATTTTTCGGATGGAGGGGAGGGCAAAAGTGAAAAAGGTGAGAAATTTTCGGCGGGCTCCGCGCGCCAAGTTGCAATAAAGAATTTGCGCGCTTATAATTGAAAACTGTGTATGTTATAGCATTTTATGCTAAGTTTAATGGTGCTTTCCAATGCCTTTCATACATGATGGCATTTTTTCTATACACATCACATTTTTACTTAGCAGCCCAAGGGGGAGGGTTAACTCCTAAACCCCCCGTAGATCCACCACTGACGATCTATGCAGTCCCCCCCCCCCCATTTATAGAAGGTCATGTCCTGGTAATATTGGTTACAACACAGCTCCAAAAGGAATGTTTGGGGGAAACTTACCTGGCAGGGAAAATCGGGTAATACTGATACAATCACGTGAAAAGATGCGCTCTTGTGTGTGCATTTTTTTTCTTCGAATGATGCGCGAAACCATTTCCCCTTATCTTTAGGCCAACTTATTTTTTTTTACAACCAAAATATAATTGAATAAAACAGTTTTATAGTTATTTTCGTTTTTTCTGAGATGATATTTGTTATTTTTTTATTCTAGGAACTAGTGATATCAGTCTCAGCGATTTCGATTAAAATGAAATGTTTTACGTGATGAAAACTGCTTTAAAAATGTTCCAGATACGAACGAGATTTTAGCCATAACTGTACACGCGCTGCCTATTTGTAACACTAATATGGCGTTGACTATAATACTCATGCGTTGCACTTATTATTATAATTTTTTGTGCAATTTTCTTACAAGATGACGTGCGTGGTAACACAATACTGGAAATCGAGATATAAAGTCCTTATAATATGGCAAATAATAAATCACGTCATACGTCAAGATTCAAGGCACATCAAATTTTGTATTTCTTTCAGTTAGGTTGATATTGTCAACTAAGGGTGTAGGGTTTAAATTCTTTGGACATTTGTAGTACTGTATAATGATGAAGGCAACACTTGAACACATTTCAGCACAGACAGACCTACACACAGTTGTATTTTATGTACAAGTAGGCATATTTTAATAAAGTTGAACATAATATAGAGACGAAAACATTGCCTATTTTAAAATGCCATTCTAACCCAAAACAAAAATATTTTCATGATTCTACTACATATAATATAATAAAATGTATTAAGGTGAGCATACCTGCCTGGCTACCACCACCCAACTGAACCCTCTTTTAAAGGAGGGTTCCAGACTGATACAATAAGTTGTTTCTAGAAGTAGAAAATTCAGGGAAATGTAAAAGGAAAAGTGTAAGAGAAATCAGATAAATATACATATTAAATTTCAAACTTTTGTCATTTTTTTTTTCAACTATCATCGCAAAGTCGCAACACTATATGTTGTTCTATGTGTGGGCGCATCCACCTGTTTTCGTCCTCAAAATTAATGTCACTAAAAATTTTCATTTTCTCCCTAAAAATATTTTTTGTATGTCTGAGTTCCAGGCTTTCATTTGTAAAGATTAACACCTCTTTTGTTTTACAAACGTAGACCCAAAGTTGAGCATGTGATAATACATGTAGTGAATATCGATATTAAAATGGTGAAATGACATTTACGAATGTCTGCCTGCATTAATGTTTTCAATATTCTATGCTTCTCGAGAAGTCGAGAGTTTATGTCCCCGTCTTAGTCGGGTGTAATATATTAGAGGGCACGAACCTCTCACATGTTTTGCAAATAAATAGCGACAAAACGTAATTGCAAATCGTCAGTACATCAAATGTTCTCTTTATTTTGGAAACAGCGATCAATATTTTTGTCAGATTGCTCATTATGCATAGTACTCCATTTTCCCGTAGTGTGTAATCTTCAGGTCTGTGTATTTTACTCAAACCTCAAGTGCCGTGTACATATCCATGGCCCCGAAAATGTCATTCGACAACCATGTTGCTAATTAAGACACTGGACTCATGATATCTACATGTTTTGTTGTTGTTTTTCCTTTCTTCCCTTTCTCTTTCTTTCTATCTGTCTGTTTGTCTGTCTTTATTTCGTTTTTTCTTTGTCTGCATCTCTGTGTTTCTTTGTGTTGTTTTTTTCTTTATTTCTTCCTATCTTCACATTGTGGAAGAGATATATTCTGCACCTTCACAAATTGGTATACATGCAAAGGTTGTGTTGTACAAACACCCTCCCCCTACGCAAAAACATGGAATTTTGCAAGAAATATAAACTTATTTATGCCTTCCTAGCTATATGTAAATATATTTTCATTTTTTTTCTGACTTTGCTCTTGCTCCTTTTTTTTTTTTTTTACTTCAGAGACAGAAGTAGAGTGCAGCAACGAAAATGTAACATTGCAAGAACCGATGTGTTTACATGTATATTCAACACCCCGTAGTGCTGCCGAATAGATGCCAGACAATATTAACACTCTGGTTGGGATTTAACTCTTTACATGCCAGAAGATTTAAACCTCTATGGAATTTATGTGTAATATTTGGTGCAGATCTGCGACTTTAGCACATAAAGAGTTAAACACCAAAAGAATAACATCAAACACCAAGAGTGCTGAAAAATAACACCTTTCTGATAGGGTGTTTCTATCTGGCAACGCTGTGTAGGTGTTGAATTTAACACGACAGTTTCTGCATGTAACCAGGAGCAGATTTTATGTGACGAGTGGGGGGGGGGGCGGAAACACAAGTCGTAATACACTTAGAAATACCCTTGCGCTAGATAAAAATGTTCCTAGAATACATATTTTCGTTAAAAAAGGTGGAAAGTATGACTTTAAAACCCCACCCCCGGTTCCATTTCAATCATATTTATCTTTTGAAAAGGTTCACAATTAATAAAAAATATCAAAATGGTAACAACATAGAAACAAATATATAAGTTTTAAAAATCAAGGGGGACGACCCCCCAGAAAAATCGAAAGGGAGACACCCCCCCCCTCCCGAGATCGCGGCCAATGAATGTAACACGTTCAATATGGTAACATGACTATACTAACCTAAATGGATTTCTATTTTTGGTATAATTTCATCTCTGACCAGTGACGATATTTTAACACTGTAGGTGTTATTCTAACCCTCTTTGTTCTGTGTAACTCTCGAGAGTAATATTCTAACACTTAACGTGTGTTCCTCTCCAAGGGTGTCGATCCTGGGGTGGCAAAGGGGCATTCGCCACCCCAATGAAAACATGGGGGGCAAACATATCAATTCCCCCCCCCCCCCCATTGAATTTTGGCAACTTGGACATTTATAATATGTAATGTAAGGATATGTTTAAAAAAACATTGGAAAGCACTGCAAAATCATTAAACTTAACATAAAATACTATTAAACATATACAATGTCCAATTTTCGGCGCGCTTTGCGAGCAAAATTCTATATTGCAACTTGACTTTTTTTTTACTTTTGCCCTCCCCTCCCCCAATCCGAAACATGGATCGACTAGTCACTCTATGACGGTATAACGCAATGCCAGATTTCGTGCCGCAGTTTGATATTATGAAAATGCGTCGACATACTCGCGGACCACCTATTCAAATACGGCTAAGTAAATTACAACATTTATCAAAATGTCAATGGATGGCGATGAAACTCATATACAAATATCACGTAATTTACACATTCCGCATGGGGGGGGGGGAGGGGGAATCCCCCACTCGATCGCTTGCATCTTGGGCACGCTTCTTGCAATCCACCCTGCACGTAAGATGACAAAATTCGTTAACCAATTAACTTGCTCGTAGCTATATGACCATGAAAGGTTACCCACTCCCACTTTCTATTATCATAGCAAAATATTAATTTATTCATTTAGGTAGTTAGTTAGTTAGTAAGTTAGTTAGTTGTATTCTATTTATTTCTTTATTCATCTATTTATTTAATTATTTATTATTTTATAGAAAAAAGTGGCATGTTAGGTCACGTATGGTGTCGGTACTATTTTGGGAAGTTCATCTTCTTAAAAAAATATTAATGTCAGATATCTACCAAACAACAAGTAGGAACTATAAAAATTTGTTGAAATTGTACATGTGGCTCCAATAAGGTCCCAGTGGCAGAGGCCCCAGAGGCTTACATTACATGTAACCTTAAAGTCACAGGCTAACAATGACCACAATTTTAAAAAAAATGTGAGCTACATTATCTTCCATGCTCTGAGTGTCTTTGATGAGGTCTAAAAATGAAGCCCTGAAAAAAAAATTGTATTTCAAAATGATGATTTAGTGCTTTAAAAATGTGAAAATCTACAAGTACTCGAGTTGACCGGATTCATCTGCTCATTTCCTCCCGTAGACTTACATGTACTGTAGGTAGATCTAGGCTATCTTATCCTCCACCGGAGTGGAAATTGTTTATTCATGCATATCTTGCCAGTGGAAGCATAACTTTCCAAACTTTTGTATTCTAGGGTGATTATTTGTCCATTTAAACACTACTAAGTAGCTCAGAGTTTGATTTTCTTTTTAAATTGAAGCACAACAATATTAGCCTATTACTTTAAAGCATTATTTTCGCTGGATCCAGAAGTATGTGAAAAACCTTAATTTATGCTAGGAGTTGTTCATGCTCATGGTGGTCATATCGGACCCTAAAGCGGAGTAACATGTTGAGGGGAGGGGGGGGGGAATCACATTGTGACATCTTCTACAAAGGAGAAAAAAAATGGATGATCGGATCCAATCAAAATTGGCAGGAATCATTCATAATACGGCAAGAGGTTGTTTTGTTCAAATGGTTCATGTGATCATTAGGGGCAAGGGCGCTGCAGGGTAAATTCTCAAGGAGTGTGAAAACTCTGGGGCGCAAAAATGTCAAAACAACGAAATTTCATGAATTAAACTATGAAAAACCCCGGAGTTATTAAGTATCTTGCTTTTCTGAACTTTGAACATGTCAGTGTGTGTGTGTGTGTGTGTGTGTGTGTGTGTGTGTGTGTGTGTGTGTGTGTGTGTGTGTGTGTGTGTGTGTGTGTGTGTGTGTGTGTGTGTGT
>JZLH01S0111341.1:8466-19684 GCA_001188425.1 Eucidaris tribuloides | reverse complement strand
CCCAAGGGTTTGATTTTCTCCTGTTAGGTCTACATCAAGATGAGTTTACAAAAGATGGCAAATGCAAGATCATTTTTCATGGGCCTTCTCCCAAACCAGTTTTCGTCTAAACATGACGAAGTTGTATCCTCACCTATAGACATTATCTACACACAATATTAATTTGTCTGCTTGTACAAGAAACTTTCTGGATCTAGTAAAGAAGACACTTGAAACGACCTGGAATTGGCCTTTGGGGACATCGGGTAACAATGGATTTCCATCCGAGTTATAAAACGTGTTCGTGTCTAGTCGTGTTAGTTTACATTTAATAATGGCATTTCCAAAGGAATGAAAATAATTATCTATAGACAAAGAAAATCCATGATGGCCAGACGAAATCGATTGAAATAACAATTAAGATAGACTTAATTAGATGACTTACCTTTCAGATCAGTGTATTGCATTTTTTTTCCAGCCTCCTGAAGGTTTTGAATTAATGTTTCAAAGGTAATAGTTTTTGGTAAAATGATATATGAAACCCCTAAAAATCAATGAGTAACAAATAACCATTTCTTTTTGTTGTTAGCAAATCTGTATCTTTGGCAACCCAATAATGATAATAGTAATAATAACATAATAATAATAACAATAATAATAATAATAATAATAATAATAATATATAATAATAATAATAATAACATATAATAATAAAATAACAATAATAATAATAATAACAATAATATAGTAATAATAATAATAATAATAATGATATATAATAATAATAATAGAAATAATAATAAAAGAATAATGATAATTAATAACACATAATATTAATAGGTGTAAATATAGCTGATTATATCTTTTAATATTAAGTGTTGCGATGCTACTTACATCAGCAGCAGAGGTCACTCTGTGCTACTTGTCAGACATTGATGACGTTGGGATAAGTCTCTACATCGAATCCTTTTGACGTTACAAACGAATAACACAATAGCAATGTGTAGCAATCTGTTTAGAAGTGAATCAAATCAACACCCAAAAAGAAAGCAATAAACAGATTAAAGGACGACCTGTCTTGTTAGGCAAAAAGCTGTTGGCAACATCTGATATACACAACATACACACACACGCACACAATAAAACAACAAAAATGCCGTCACTTGTGCTTTTCGGTGCATTAACCCTAAAAAGGTTGGGGACGCGAATCTCGCGCCCCTAAACGTTTCGCGCAATATCAATGTATTGCAACGCACAAAGCACCGGCGTTTCATATGACTTTTTTTTCTCGGAATCTTGCACATCTTTTGAGACCAAATTTGCGACGTCCAGGTAGCGCGCGTTCATGAAGTTAGATAACATTTTCTAGCTTGCATGTCACACCAAAATCGATCACAGTGATTTTGTTTAACAATTTCAATACCAAGATTGCGTTTCAGGCCTAAAATTCATAAATTTATGATTATTTTTACTATTTACTAAACGTGAAAGTAATTAATTTTGTGCTGTTTTGATACGCAAAATGTAGTCCCCGACACAAATTTCATCGAAAAAAACAATAGAAAACAAAAAAAGGTTGAAAAAAACAAAGAAATACACAGAAATTCACAAAACAATCGAAATACCATACGAAATAAAGCTTAAGATTCTAGTTTTTTCCCAATACATTGCAAAAAACACTAAAATCGCTGTCTAAAACCAAAAACATCAAACCATTCTTTGGGGCTTTTAAATTAGGGATTTCAGCTTAATTCTGATTTTACGCATAAATCTAGCATAATTTAAATTAAGTATGATAATTAATTCTGAGTAATTACTAACAGTCTTGTAGAATACGTGCATGCGGTGATATTGGGCTGAATTTTCGGCGCTATCACTGGCGTCGACATTATCCGGGGGGGGGGGAGGAGGAGGGCGCGATATAGCATAGCCAAAAAGCCCAGCCTGATCAGGGCTTAAAGCAGCATGGGTGTAATGGAATTGGAAACTTTCGCGACGATTTTTGGAAAAGTGTCGGAAAGAATTTCAATTTCCAATTGATGATTACCAAGCGCAAAAAAAATATATTTTTGCTAAAAAATATACACAGAATCTGTTCCACAGCTACTACACCAACAAGAATGATAAGCACTAACATCTTTTTGGCTTGACTTGGGCTTTCATTTCACTAGTACTTCACTGGCAAACTTCTACACATGATATATCTAGATGTGTAAATGGATGAGACTGCACAATGTAGTCTGGAATGATATGAGAATGTTGATGTTAATCTGATCTTGCGTTGAAAATTAACTTTTGTGGCATATATGTGAAAATTCTACACGCAACAAGTCTTTTTTCAAGCGAGTGTAGTGTTTATTCCCCCTTCACTACTTAAAGCAATAACATAGTTTTTGGTAAATGTGAAAACATTGAAATTTCTTACGATTATTATTAATTTGTTTTAGATACACTAATTATGATATACGCAATGCCCTTTAAATTCCCTGCCCTGTTTTTTCAAGAGATTACTCAAATGTAACGTCGGGGGGGTTGGGGGGGACAAGGACGCCGGAAGCGGGGGGGAGGGCAGAGGGGGGCACTCCCCCATAATTTTTTTGGGGGCAGCCCCCCCCCCCCCCCCCATGTGGCCCCCTGAATGCGTAAAACACAATGATAATCAATTGACAGTATTAAAGACAAAATTGAGCAATAAAGACAATTTTCTTTGTAATGAATATTGTCAATTTCATAAAATGAAAAAAATGCAACTTTTCGCCCTTACGGGGCACTTACATTTCTTAAATAAATTAAAGTGTGTAGATGTTGGCCTCTCGTCCTTCGACGAAGTGTGGCCCCCGCTGAAAGAATACCGTTAGTAAACCTTTTTCATTTTTCCCTTCTTATAAGTTTTGCTAGGGCAATATAAGAATTATTTTCATTGCTCGAAGAATGAATGCCATTTTCGACTAATCCGAATGGCAATGTGAATATGGCTCTACAATGTAAATTGATATCTCTTATGTCCGAAGAATATATTGGCTAATAAGTTGGCACATCACTTAACATATATTGTACGTTCATGAGCAATTTACGATGATTCTGAGCTCTGCGTCTCGGTCTTTCGCGTTATAATAAATGATTGTATAAATAAATATTTCTGAAGGTATATGCATGCAAATATGACATTCTTTTATTTAAATATAAATTAATTACAAAACTTAATTGATCAGAAGTAAAAACTGTATACATTTGTGAAAGCGCTCACTCAGTGTTTGCTGCGTACTTAGTATAAAAATGAAATAGCTTTTCGTTTAAGTTCTTATATAACATTTTAATTCCCACAGAAATTTGTTTTTTAAATGCTCTATAGAAACGCCGACTGCTATACTATATTTTTAGCGAAAAGCTTCCCATATTTATAAATATTACATTTAAAATATGTGTTTTACCAATGCCTAGATCGCGTCTTTTCTATGTCTTATTTTCAAAAACTTTCCTGCCGTGGAGGGGAGACACACCCTCCCGCGCTAGGTTGATTCGCTCTCTCGCAAGTATACCCAATATCTCCTGTGAAAATATATATTTTACCATTGCCTGCAATAAAAAACGTCTTTGCCTATGCGTATTTTCAAAAAGTTACTGTGGAGGGATACCACCCTTGAAATTGGTAACCGACTACAAATTAACAGTTGGCCAACATATTTCCTGTACAGTCGTTTTGAAAAACCCAACTACATCGTCGCCGATTATCTTTTATAAAATATACCTTTAAAATATGTATTTACCATGCCTAGAATCACGTCTTTTCTATGCGTATTTCAAAAGCTCCAATCGTGGAGTGGGTATCCCTTCCACCCCAAGGTCGCCTTCGTATTCCTCGGAAGCATGACTACCCAATTTACAGTTTTTCACATTACTTCTCTACAATCTTTTGAAAAAAAAAAACTGACGACACAATGAATTATCCCTAATAATTTTCAGGGGAAAGGTTCACCTTTAAAATATGTATTTACCAAGTCAAAATCGCATGTTTTCTATTGGCGTATTTTCCAAAACTTGCCATACATGGGCAAGGGATAGCCTTTCCTCTCACCCACCCCCCCCCCCTCCCCCGTTCGGTCAGCTACGCTCGCTCAGCATGTTTCCGTTAAGGCTTGTCACACTGCAGTGCGACTACCTTGCGATTGAGTTACCGATTTATCGCAGGTTGATCGCCAAGCTAGTTTGCAGCTAGATCTGTACGATTCATTCGTACGGACAACCAAGGGAAATCCTTGTTGATCGCAGGTGATGGGTACGATGCAAAAATAGGTTTTCAACCGGTTTCAAAGCCCTGGCTACCGATCAATTGATCGCAAAGAGGTGCGCAAGCTCAATCGCCAGTGATCGTACGGGCGATTCGCTGCCATTACCGTTACGATGATCGTGGCCACTAATCGCACTTTCCAAGAGCGAATTTGCAATGGATACGAAAAGTGGTAAACTGATCGTCGGTAGACGCACGTCAAATGGATAGCTCATCGCTACGATAGTATGATCCTGACTTGGCGGAATACTGGAATGTGATTAATGCAATTTTTTCGGGTTAATATTTGTTGTTGCTGTTTATAAAGTGAATGTTATTCTCGGATTCAAGTCCAGAAAAAAAATGGGGAAAACTCAACATCATCTTGGTGGCATCTTCGACGGAGCTTCTTCCATTTTCCTCCGCTACCAGCTTCGGCCCTCTTCCCTGAGCTTTCTTGGAGGCATGTCATGAATTAAACTGTACATGTAATGTACGACGTATGCATGTGGTCTCATGCAACATAGTGGTGCATGTCAGAAGGGAACACTGTTTATATACGCAACGTGAATAATGACGGTGAATAATATTTTCCTTTGTTGAGGTTGCTAAAAAAGCCATTCCAATTCACACCTTCTTTCACAAAACGCATATTTTTGCTTATCGAAATGCCAACCGTGGCATCGTTTGAAACCAGTGAATGCACCGACGTTCGTAGCGATGAGCAGAAGTAACCGTACGATATGCTACCATTCAATCGCAAGTGATCGCACGAATACCTGCACTAAGTCGCAGCTAATCGCGAGCGTTTGTGTACCATTTAGCCGTAGGGTTAAATCGCACATTTTGCCCACCACTTGCCGCAATAGTGATCGCACGACTGTCCGAGACTTGTCTCAGGTGATCGTGCAACTAGGTGTGTGCGATTTAGCGATTGGATTCCGCTGCGATTACTACGACAATAGTGGCAAATTAGGTTCGTTGCAAGTGTGACCAATACAGCACAAATCGTGTGAGATTACTTGCGACCTGGCTCGGAGGCCTCTTGTAACGATTCATTTTAATCGCAGGTAAGTCGCAACTTGCTAGTGTGACCACCAGGCCTTAAGCAATAGTAGAACCCATAAATTCTGCTCTAGAACCGCAACCTGCCCACAACTCTCCCCTGCGTCCCACTCGGGTCGCTCGGCTCCCTTGCCGAGGATCTCACACTGTCAATATAAAATGTGCCCCATCGAGATTTTTGCGGCCCCTCCAAAGCTAAAAGTGTTTTCCGGCGCGCCGGGGGGCGGGGGCGACTGCATATTCCCCCATATTTAATGCACATATCGCTAGATGTTAGCTTATAAATGTAAAACATTTTTATTTTGTACACTTTGAAAAAAAATACAGTAGGTTTGACTTTTTTCCCGCTATATTGGGGTGTATAATAAAATACGTTTGTGAAAAATTGGCAAAAAGGTTTGGCCTTAATCGACCAAAACTATACTTGCTACTTGTGACACACCAAAGTTTGAGCACATTGATTTCATTGTAAAGAAAAGTTCTAATTCATACTAAAAGAGTAATGACATGTAAGTGCAAATTATCACATATATAAAATAAAGACAAGTTATCAACCAAGTAATGTTTCATAGATGGAATAAATAAGCACAAAGAAATCTCATTATTTGAATTTACATCTCTTTCCACTTAGTTACATAATCTGCGTTCTTTTTTGAAGGCCAGGCTAACAGTGACCCAATAAAGATATAACAAATGTAAGCTACAAAATCATCAATGCCGGAGTGTCTTGATACAGGCGTTAAAATAGGCTGAAAATAATCGAAGATTACGTTTTAGTGCCTTTGAAGTAAGCTAAAGTACTCTATTGCAGATTCACCATGCCCACTTCCTTCCTTCAGACTTACTGTGTGACATCTAGGCCGATTTCACTCAGCAGAATCCTCATCCAAATTTCACGCGGTGCATTAATTCATGCATAGCTTACCCGTGGCGCGTTATAAGTTTGCAAATTTTTCCATTTTAGCGTTAATTTATTTGTCCTTTTAAACACCCACGTAGCTGCAGATATCAAGATAAACAATTGTTCTTATTGTATCTTGAAGCCTCTATAATTTTAACTTATGTCTTTAATGTGAGCAAATACCTTGATTTAATGTCAGATTGAGATTGGCATAGGATAAGTCTTCAGTTTTTAATTAATTTGTTTTTAATGTATGAATATTTATACAAATTTTCCAGAATTATCTGAATATTGTCTTTATATTTTCCGGATTTCTGCCGAAAATTTCCTCAGTTAAGAAATTTCCGCGGGAATTTGCAACCTTTATTCAACACTCGATTCAATTTGCTTTCTTAATCAAGTAATAACGTGTGAACTCTAAGATCTTTACTCCAGACGCAGAAGGCACAGTTTCTCTGTTCTTTCAATGTGGGAACATTTTGCAGAAACAACTAGGAGAGCAAAGCAAAAGGCAACCCCAATTTACAATCTTCTGTTTACATCGATAGCCCTTTGTTAAATGGGTAGGTCTATCATTCTTTATCTGTATATTTGTACGGCGCTCCTGTGAAAGTACAAGTAATGCTAGTTTAATTCCTATCTAACTTAGTATGTCAAAGTAACTAAAGACTAAGCAGTAAATCGAGCACAAACTTTGAAAACAAAAGAGTATTCTTAGACATGTCACGATATTTTTTTTTTATTAAACATCGTGAAAACTCTTATTCACACTGTAGTCACATATGGGTGAAAGTGGGTGTATTTGGTGGAGTTTCACTGATTTACATTTATACTTGAGTCTGTGTAAAATGTAGATTTATATATAAAGATCTGAGCAAAAAACAATATATCCATTTTAGGCAACAAGAACAAAACACTTTTTTTTGCTGAGAATACAGAACATGGTAATAAAGACCAAATTACCATAAATATTTTATTCAAAACAGATACTTTAATGCAGTTTTATTGCAAAATGCCATATATTCCATATCGAATTTGGTCAAGGAGACGAGACGAACGCACATTTTTTCCGTGCACTGCATATGTGCCTAACCTGCCCGAAGAGTTTTGTGGGCGCCGCCATGTTTGGCATCGAAATATACGCTGATTCGGCCGAGTGGATAAATTGTGTTTTGGAATGAAAGTCTGACTAGCGCTGTTGGGTTTTTCCATGAGACCCTGTTTTCCTTAAATCACCAAATTCGAGGATTATATTGAATTTTGGAAAAAATAGCCCTTTTCATATCAGCATTTTGCTTACCATTTTTGAAACGAAGATACCTGGCGTTTATTAACTTTGCTGTGTGTGAAAGTTCTTGTATTAATTAATATGAATTTCACGAAAACGCCACTTATTTTGGAAATTTTAGGAGAGGCTGCACGCTCTGCCTCTCCCTCCCCGGTAATACCCCGCATCGTATGCCATTCATTAAGCTTACTGATTACACATCCATTGATTTCAGTAGTCATCTCCATGCAATCCAAACCGGAAAGATTCCAACTGGTTTGACGCATACACGATCTCCACTACAGTTATGACGTCTTGTGGTACACTCGTCAAGATCTAAAAAAGATGTGTAAATGAAATTGTCAACAAACAACTTTAATACTGGATATGTATGAAGAATACAAATTAAGCCTATGTTCGTTTACAATATTATACGACTTATAACTATCTAGTTGAAATTAAAGTACATATTTAAGGCCTCCGTTTTTATTGCAATGGTAGTGATTGGTCAAAATGTTTACTTCATCTAATCAATGGAATTTTAATCAATTATAAAATATGCTCCCCGTGTTTTTGGCTGATTTCACATTACCACATGCGCATCATGCAGCTGACTTATCAAGAGAAACGAGCAGAAAGAAAAAGAGACTGACAGACAAACAGACAGACAGAAAAGAAACCTCTTTTAAAATGTTATAACTGTACCTTCACATGTTTTAGGTGAGGTGTTGATGTAACTACTGGCACAGCTACAGTTGAAGTCACCAGGTATATTCACACACTCCGAAATGTCATCAGGACACGTGTCTACATTGTTAAGGCACTCGTCGAAATCTGTTCACAGGAATACATTAAATGTGTTGAAAATGACAATTCCTGAATACAATAAATGACGTCACAACGACCTATCTCTCTTGAGCCCTTGCCAATCAAATAGACTGTTTATTTAAAAAAATAACAGTAATGAGGCAATGAGTGCATGCACTTCCATATCTCTAAAAGCTTTAATGCACAAATATTGTTATTGCTGTGTATTTCTGTTTAAAAAAGAACAAAAAAAAAACAAAAATAGACTGGATCACAATCACAACACGGCTCATTCACTCGAGATCCTTTCCCTCCTTCACTGTAAAAAAAAAATAGAAATAAACAGTAGAGTAACTAGTTTTTCTTCAACAAAGGGCTTTATTTTCGAACAAACCGTCTCGGTGCTTCAAGGTATGATTGATTTCCGCAACACACCGAGATAGCCTTGAAAACATTTGCCATGCAATATTGATGTGTACAATGGCACTTGTTAAAGTACAACTTTTTCGACTTATTTTACCCCGGGTAACCTCTGGTAACCATTCAATGACCATAAAAACAAAATTCTAAATATTTGTCTTACATTCCTGACTAGCCTCACGAACTTTTTTGGTGTTTAGTAGTAAAAAATAGAACAGCAACCAAAAAAAAAATCCAATCTTACTTACGCAGATTAGGTAAACGTGAATATTCTGAAAGAAATGCTAGTTAAGCCTACTTTTCTACTCAAGTTCTACTCTATTTCCAAGAGAACCATGAAAATGATATAAGTGTCAAAGAGTTGGACGGATATCAGGCCTATTTGTATAGTGAATTGTATAGTAAATAGCATCAGAAGATGAATGTGTCAATCGTGAACTGTTATATTGCTTATGATAATAGTAATGGTGATGGATAATTACAGTGATAAAACTAATGTAACTTATGATAAATTACATTAAAAAAAGTCAAATGCACATAACTTCAGAAAGGTTGTATCCAAGTTTACCTGTACAATTTCCATTTGAATCCAAATATCCCTCCACACAAATGCAGATGGCTGACCCAACTGTGTTCGAACAGTTACTATTGGGGCCACAGAAAGGTACAGTGTTGTCACATTCATTTATATCTGTTGGGTAGGGAAACACAAAGTCATGTAGGACGTAAAGCCGGAGGTCCCGTGTTGAGACAGAAACACCTCAGCACGTAAAAGAACCCACGCACTTCATCGAAAAGAGAAGGGTGAAAACCCGGTGTTGTGGTCACTTATCAATATGCAAAACTACCCGGGACTGGATGCCTGAGGGTAACAGTGATTGAGTTCGCTTTTGCAGTCCCTGTCATCCGAAATGATGACAAAGCAATAATAATAATAATAATAATAATGATACT
Organism: Eucidaris tribuloides; assembly: GCA_001188425.1. NCBI lineage: Eukaryota > Metazoa > Echinodermata > Echinoidea > Cidaroida > Cidaridae > Eucidaris > Eucidaris tribuloides. Next base: position 10,024 of record JZLH01S0111341.1, on the reverse strand, counting down.
AATACTACTACTACTACTACTACTACTACTACTACTAATAATAATAATGTATAAAAACAACATGTATTAAACATATCAATTTATTTAAATATTCATATCCATTTATCTATTTATCTATAGATGGGTCTTTCTATCTATCTGATCTGTATTTTTCCGTAGAAATTTGTTTGGACTAGAATCCAAAGGTCTTCATAAAAAAACAGGGCCAATTCTGGTAACCTTTCATATTATGATCATGAAAATTAAATTAAACACATTTATTTCAAGACATTCATAAATCAATGAATTAATCAATTAACCAATAAACGTTCATAAAACTTTTCTTCAACTCTTCCATAAGCTCATTCTTACCCATTTTTTTGTCATTTCGTTCTTCAATTTTGTTGCCTTTTATTCGAAAACTACACGACTTCACATACCTGTGCATTGAATTCCATTGCCACTGAACCCATCATTACATGAACAATTGTACCCTCCTGGATTGTCTGTACACGTCCCGTGTGCATGACAGAGGCCTGGTGTTTCTGAGCACTCGTCAATGTTAACACAACTCTCAAAAGCGTCTCCTCTGTAACCATCAATGCATGTGCACATGTAGGAACCCGTGATATCTACACAATCAGCGAAGGTGGCACATGGGGAATTCTCACACTCATCAATGTCTGAAAAGCGAAGATAGATTCTTATTATATACATGGCATAAATAACATGCTGTATTACACCGCATTACTGCCCGACCGGAATTGAAAATTTCATGAGCATAATTTGATAAAAAATACATTCACAAATTGTCATTTAAAATTAACAAGAAAATACGCAGTGCTATACTACCAAAACGTACAACATCAAGTACTTACTTTTACAGGATGATCCATTTCCCATGTAGCCATCTTGACACTCACATCTGTAGGAGCCAGGAATGTTGGTACAATCTGCATTTGCATCGCATGGTAAATTTACACACTCGTTGTTATCTGCAATAAACAACATACGGTATGCTCTAAACAAAAGGGAACTGACATAATTTCTTAAATCTTAAGTATTATTTAATTAGTGATAATTTGAATCAGAAGTGGAACAACTTTCCATACAAACCTACTAACAACCATTTGATGCCACTGCGATAGTTCTTATCAAAACTAAAACCGAACAGTAATTTTTGACCAGGCCAATAACAGACATGGATTCAGCGGTGATAAATTATCCATCGAATTAAGCTGTGGCAAAGAAGCCAAAGGTTATCCTCAATGACATTTTCGCAATATTGGGTGGAAATAATCTTCGAAGAGACAGTAGACAATTAGTGCAGCTGTTTCAATGTCTGCTGAAAAATTTAAAATGATCTATGATCGTGTAAAGCGCAGAAATATTCTTTGTATATTAAGCGCTTTATAAGCGGTTTTTATTATATTACAGTACTATTATTATGGCCACGACAATATGCAGAATAATATTTAAAAAAACATATACATATATTTTCCATTAAAAAAAAGATATTTACAAACTGATATGATATACATAAATATATACATAAATAATAGTTATTCAACTATTATTT
>JZLH01S0111296.1:20177-32247 GCA_001188425.1 Eucidaris tribuloides | reverse complement strand
CTTAGAATATCTATGAATAACACTGCTGCTGGTGCAGCTGGTGTTACTTTACTACTACTGTTACCACCATGATATCAAATAAATGATTTACACTCATGCTCATAATTATGGAATATTTTGTTGATACTGAAGTTCTTTAATAATAATAACAATAATCAGTTCTTTTATAGCGCATAACACATAGCATGCAGCATGTCCCTATGCGCTTCTTTGTCCTATATCGTCCAAAATTTTCAAGACAGGTGTTTAAATTAAATTAATTTTAAAAAACAACACAAAAAACTGATAAATTTGATCTAATGTCATTTATCATTAAACTAACATCAGAATTGTCTGTTACAAGTCTTATAACGCGCCTAACCACCACGTGACTCAACAACAATAACAATACCGTCATTTATAAACACAGGTTTTAGCGTCGAGTCGGACGCTACAAAATGCTCAGCATTACTGAAATACTTAGATTATAATTGTTTCACCTAGGGTGAGCACATATTGATCCCAGATGTACCGTTCACGGAAAAATGGCAACTTCTAAAATGTCTTTTAAGTATTCCATAATTATGAGCATGAGTGTATATCACGTTTAACAACATATTTAATTTACACCATTTTCTAGTTATGTGAAATGCTGACCAACATTTATAAAATGATCACAGGAAATTCTCGAAATTGTTATCAATAAAACTATTACCAATAATTTCTCCGAGTGAGTGGAGAGATACTACGATGAATAACACGGGAGGGGGGGGGACATAATGGAAATATTCAGGTACCAGTTTTCTTGGCGACTCCCCCAGACTGCAGGTGGATGAATAGTGACTCGCTGACGGTATTCAGCAGTATAGGACAAGTTTACTCTTTAAAGTGATAGACTAACATTGTGGAGCTTCAATTAAAAAAAATGTCAAACTTCGATATCTGAGCTACAAAGTAGTGTTCAAATGGACAACAAACACCCTAGAATACAAAAGTTTGGAAAGTTATGCTGCCAATGGCAGGATATGTATGAATAAACAATAATCTTTATTCGCACATAAAAAGGCATATTTACATATATATAATGTTGGACAAGGAAAAGAATACATTTGAACATTCACAGACAGAAAAAAAAATACTCGGGGCGAGCAAAAAATAGCCTAGATCTATACACAGTAAGTCTATGGGAGGAACTGGTCAGGTGAATCCGGTCAACTTACGATTTTCATTTTTTAAAGCACTAAATCATCATTTTGAAATATAATTTTGTTTTCAGGGCTTTATTTTTAGACCTTATCAAAGACACTTGGAGCGTGGAGGATTATGCAGCTCACATTTTTTAAACTATGGTAAATGTTAGCCAGTGGCTTTAAACGAATCAATGGATGGTGGTCGTGACCATGCAATTACGTACGTGTACCCAGTATCAACAGTATCAACGACTGGGGGAAACAGGAGTACTAGCTCCCAAAATACAACCAGCTAGTACAATATTTCAAAATTATTATAACCCGTCCGTCATTCTATATAAGAACCAATCAGTCCGTTTGATTTTAGGTAGAAATACACTGGTATACTACATCTTCCTTCCTAATTCCTTCTTTTCTTCCCCCCATCGTGTTTTTCTTTTTCTCGTGCATTCTTTACTTTTTTTTCGTTTCTATATCCCTCTTTCTTACTTTCTCTATCAATCTATCTATCTATTTATCTATCTATCTATCTATCTATCTATCTATCTATCTATCTCTCTATCTATCTCTCTATCTCTCTGTCTCTCTATCTATCTGTCTATCTATTTATCTATCTATCTATCTATCTACCTTTTTATCTATCTATCTATCTATCTATCTATCTATCTATCTATCTATCTATCTATCTATCTATTATTTATCTAATCTTGCAACCTACTTCTATCTATCTATCTATCTATCAATCAATCAATCAATCAATCTATCTATCTATCTATCTATCTATCTATCTATCTATCTATCTATCCATCTATCTTTCGCCCTTATCTTTTTCTTTATCTTAATGCAATTATCTAATCTATTTTTATTTTGATTTAAATTTATCAATTGATTAATTTTTAATATGAAATTCATTTTATTCAATCATTTATATATATAGCATTCACATACATATCACAGTCACTGCATCATAAACAAAACGACACAAGTTTGAGATGTCAGTCCTTCCCGATGTGAGTAAAAAATATACGACGGTAAATCAGAAAGTTCTCAGCCTTACATCCGGAAATTAGAGACTTAACTTCCGCGTCGGGACTTTATTGTATTCTGAAATAACACTTTCCAGTCCACTAAACAAGACAAAATAATCCCACAGAATATTTTTGGCTGCATTACGCAGAATTAATGGCATGTTCTAATTAACGCGGATCCAATCTTCTAAGATAAACACAGAAAAGTCCCTCATCAAACCAGACACTAAATTATAAGGAATATCGGTCATGAAACAAAATACCTAGGAAATGGTACATAGTGCGTGTCATACCCACCATAAAACCTCCTTTTAGTTTAGACGATAATAGAATATAGTGATAAACATGAGAGAAAGATTATGTTCACATTTCTGAAACTAGAGCCGATTTATTTATTAACCAACTATTCATGTATCGCTTCCAATACCTGCATAATGTTTAGATTCATACGTAACGTCCCGCTATTCTGAGCTACAACTAAGTACTTGATGGATATACATTTCACTTGAAGAGCAGAAAACACACTTCACATCCTAACTCTTCGCATGCTTGAAAATTGCATTAGGATTTTTTTCGTAGTATGTTGACGCCAAATCTTGGAATTGCACCCCCTGACCTAGACCTATTGTATATCATCTGACAATATTCCTCCTGATTTATAGTCGTATTAATAAAGTGCACATCTTGGTTTTAACATTTCTGTCCTTGGCCGTTTGACACCCGAAGTCAGCGAGTATAGAGCAAAGCAAGAGCACATAACAATAGCGAAGTGGTTGTATATTTTAGTGTTTGTCTATATGCTTCTTGCATACCGGCCGCGTACAAATACTGCAACCTGAAAAACCGTCTGAAGTTAAGCCGAACCAAAGAGTACACCAAAAGTTTTTTGACTTATTACTCGATACATATATAACTATTCTGACCATCATCTGCCAGAAACAATGAATAAGAAAGATAATAAGAAAAAACATAAAACGTACTCTTTCTCCTGTAGTTAGTTTGCATTCTACGAATATTTCACTTTGCATGCCATACAAGTAATACTGCTCTGTACAAATTTAAAAGAATACATATGATGTAGGCCGTACATCATTTTTTTTATTTATTAAACATTAAATATTACTGTAATTGCAACATTATATTTTATTCAACCCTGTTACATCTCACAGCTGATGCTCCTTGTTAATTCTGCTTATGCAACGACATTATCATGATTACGAACACTTTGTGGGTTTATTAAGAGTGCACGGTAAAACGATATGTTCCATTTTATGAGTACTCTGAAGTGACCAGTATAATAAGTTCATTCCACTTTAAATCTTTAGTCAGAAATTATATCAATCTATCAGCCTGCCTAAATATCTAAATCACTCTGTAAATCCATTCTAGTTTGAAGGAAGGGAATAGAACGATTATTGATACAGTAGTCAATATCATTTTAGAGAGTTACGGAATTGGATCATGCACCTGGTAAAACAAAAGTGGTGATAGTACATTTGCTTCCCGAAAAGAAATTATACAGTGCGTCCCAGAAAAAAACAGAACCCTCAAACAAAGGCTTATTGCGCAAAAGCAATGGGGCGTATAATTGCAAAAATAAGTTCAAAATAAATTTTGACTAACACTCTTTGTAATGATACATGAAGCAAACTTATTCATGCATGTATCTGTGAGTAATATGACTTTAAAAATTTAAAGTGAAAAACCATTTGTTACGCTTTATGGCTTTCACACTGTGCACTCCATGAAAAGAAAGAGATGGACAGCTGCTGTGCACTGTGTCAAAGCCAAGGAGCGTAACAAACGGTTTTTCACTTTAAATCTTTAAAGTCATAGTACTCAGAGATGCATGAGTGAATAGGTTTGCTTAGTGTATCATTTGAAAGAGCATAAGTTAAAGTTTATTGTGAACTTATTTCTACAATCATACACCCCATTGTTTCCGCACAATAGGCCTTTGTTTCAGGGTTCTGTTTTTTCTGGGACGCACTGTATATCCTTTTTTTTTCAAAGCAAATTCCGATATCATATATCAACCACAAATCCATTGTCTTGTAGACCCATGTAAAAAAAATCCTTTACATAGAACAACAAACATTTGGTTCCTGTGCAAATACATGCACTTTCAGTTTAAATTGCAGAACAAGCACGTTTCTACATTGCGGATAAGGTATACCTTGTCGTAGAGTTTACCTTTAATATATAAATTGACTCTCTCTCTCTCTCTACTGGTATATATCATTTGACTCTGTCTCTACTGGTATATATAGACACACAATATATGGGTATTTTAAAACCATGGACCCTCCTTTGAAACCGGTGTCGATTTGAGCCAATTTGATTATATGCATATATATGTTTATTTGAAGTTTGTCAACGTGCATTTGTGTATGTTCGATAAGAACATAAATATATAGATAACAATCATGAAAATATTTAAACAAAATAAAGTTCACATATTTCTCATTTTGTTAACCATGAAAATGATATTGGACGTAATGTATGTTGCTCTCATTGAAGGCTAAATATAGATTTTCAGATAATTCTATATGCGTGAGAAAGGTGATGAAAACGCTCGAGTGGCTACAAAAATTGCTAACGGAAATTATTGTTTTTACATTCTAAGTTAAGGAAATAGAACGAGAGTGTTTTGTTTTAGACTTTGTAGGAAGTTCAGAGGAAAACTGACACCTATCTTGGAACACGGAGTCGTTAGACCGTTATTTCAGGATCTAATAAAACACATCTTCAGTCCGGTATTCCCTTCTATTATCATTTATACGCTATTGTGTTAAAAATATATAATAAAACTCGAACTTTCTGGCGAACGTTATGTCTCTAAACATACGTAGTCCTCAAAAGCATGATAATAAATCATAATTTGATATCGCTTTGCTTATGATGCGGTATCTGTAGAACACCACCGAATTTCAGATTTGATATCCTGACATATCATAATTCATGTTATGAAAATAATAACCAAAAATCTTGTGTGAAAATGATTTACCTTTCTATCTGAGCTTGTTATCCTTGGACTGTGAAATGAAATAATTCTGTCGACAATATCTATTGAAACAGTACCCATCGATACAGTAGTAAACCACATTGAACATTATCCATACCGATAACCATAACATATGCGGGCCGATTAACTCAGTGGTTATATCATCACATGAAACAAGAGACAATCTAAAAACGTCATATTGTGAATTGCACCACCCAACAAATATAGATTTCTGCAAATATTTCAAACTGACTGTTAACTGACAAGAAACTATATACAATGGTTTTATCATTATCATTATTATTATTATTATTATTATTATTATTATTATTATTATTATTATTATTATTATTATTATTATTATTATTATTATTATTATTATTATTAGTAGTAGTAGTAGTAGTAGTAGTAGTAGTAGTAGTAGTAGTAGTAGTGGTAGTAGTAGTAGTAGGAGGAGGAGTAGTAGTGGTACTAGTAGTAGTAGTGGTGGTAGTAGTAGTAGGAGGATGAGTAGTAGTAGTGGTAGTAGTAGGAGTGGTAGTAGTAGTAGGAGGAGGAGTAGTAGTGGTACTAGTAGTAGTAGTGGTGGTAGTAGTAGTAGGAGGATGAGTAGTAGTAGTGGTAGTAGTAGGAGTGGTAGTAGTAGTAGGAGGAGGAGTAGTAGTGGTAGTAGTAGTAGTAGTAGGAGGAGGAGTAGTAGTGGTAGTAGTAGGAGTGGTAGTAGCAGTAGTATACTGTTTAATTACTTATATCAATGATATGTATATATCGAATGTAAACATTGTATATTTCTACTTGCATTTGTTCATTTCGTTTAATTGTTTCATGAAGAAAATGAATGTGATTTCAATTCAATTTCAAAATTAGGAGAAGTAGTAGTAGTAGTAATAGCAATGTATTATTATCATTATTATTATTATTATTATTATTATCATTATTATTATTATTATTGTTGTTATTATTATTATTGTTATTATTATTATTGTTATTATTATTATTATTATTGTTGTTATTATTATTATTACTACTACTACTACTACTACTACTACTACTACTACTACTACTACTACTACTACTACTACTACTACTAATCATAATCATGATAATAATGCCGATGAAAATGATATTTCTACTTGTAATGGCAAGATTGTCTGTGATTTTTATTATTTGCTAACCGAGATCTTTTTTTAATCTTCTATGTCAGACTGGGCCAATACAAAAATTCCATAAATCCCATCAACCCTGACTCTTTTAGCGGATGCCAAGTCAAAAACTATAATTATGCGGTATGACGTCAAAAGGATTGCACCTAGCCTTGGCTTTCATGTGGGTATGCCAATTTGAGTACTGTTTAATCTTGTCACTAGGCCAATATTCATAGCTTCCAAATTATGTTGAATCACATGTGCAAGTAGGCCTATATCAATACACGCACGCACGCACAAATAGACACACACTCAAAATCACGCACAAATACACAACACCACTCCTGCACAACATGAACACACACACACACACAAACCACACACACACACACACACACACACAACACACACACACACACACACACACACACACACACACACACACACACACACACACCACACACACACACACACAGAACAAGGCATACATGTGGCTTAAATGTACATTTAGTGTTAACTGGCGTTATTGCGTCCACAATTCCTTAGGTTTTTTAGAGTTTTTAGTCGTCCTTCTTTTATTGTTGCTTTAATAAAAAAAATGCATCCATGATTTTAAAGCCACATTGTTAAGCTGAGGAAACGGTTCATTTGCACTTAATCTACAATATGTCCGCCCCCAAACAATGCAGCTAATAAAAAAATCTCCTCAAATGAATATTTCAAAAGTGTCACATTAATGGATAAATATTCATCGCGTCTATCAAATAACACCAGAAATGCAAAGTCCACGCTTGACACAAATTTGTATTGTTCACTAGTATTAATACATTTGAGAGGCTTGAAAATGTCCATGATCTGATGAATTTATGACAGTCTATTTAACTAGAATAGCCTTAAAAAATTGTCGCAGTGCGTCGTGAGCTCTCCACCGAACCAGTATAAAAAGTCATGATCACGTGCCATGACGTTGTCTCCGTCGACGGCCAATTAGAATCAGCGAGATTGGTTCATTATGATAGATCGTCGGGGTTCATGTCAAATGTCGTGAAAGTGGGGACTGGGCTTTGTGTAATACTAACACTTAATTACGTCATTCATCACTTTTCACATAAGAATGAAAGCCTGGAGGAAAGTGGGTATTCAGTAGAAATATTGACCGCCCGATTGACCGTTTAAATTCGAGTGAAAAAAGCTTAGGTACATAATAGGCGTAATCGTTGGACATTAACCGAGTTCCGCACAGGTAATAGTACCGAGTTGATAGTGCCGACAACGCTATACATGTACATCAAAGGGGGTTTATTGATTACAAGGAGTTGCTAATTTTATTCTGATCGCTTTTAAAGAAGTACCCACGGTTACACCATAGTACAAGTATATTGTCGTGAAAATGTGGAATTTAGTCACTATAGCAGTAAAAGTTGGGTATCTCATCACTGTTCTCCTCATGATAATAATACGTAGCTTTTGTATAGCGCATTTCACATCACTAGGATGTATCAATGTGCTTGATACTACAAGCATTGCCATGATCAGTTTCAAATTCTACTAGATTAGTGACAGAATTTTCTAGTAGCGTGAAATATTTGTGTGACTTTGCATTGGACTTCAACGAAAAATAATGAAATAAACAGGGGCGGCATTTACGCCCATACCCTGCCATTGGCATACCGTGTAGCATTACACAGTAATTATAATTATACAGTAATCGTGCTTATATATTTTTCATTCACAATAAACACATTTGATAGTATTTTAGGTAATACTGTTGGGCTGGAGTGAGAATTACAGCACATGAGCATACAAGCTCGAAAATAGATACATTTCACGAGGTATCTTAGTAACAATTAGTCGGAAGGCGTGAAATATTGCCTATGGTTGTATTGATATAATCCTTTGAGATTCTAACCTAATGGTCCGTTTTATGATCATGGTACCTAAAACAGGCGTTTAAGTAAAGGCGAATCGTTCAATTACGATGTATAATAACGAAGTATAAACTAAACGTTATTTCAAGTCACCTTATTAGATATGACATAGTTTTTTGTGTAGAGATTAACGAAGAGTAGTTGGTCTCAGAAACTGTAGAAATATTTCACATATTTGAACATTTGATCTCAATCTGCGGTGATCAGCTCTTCTTAGAAATTTAAAACATAATATTCAATTTCATTTCCGATATGTTATATTTCTACAATTTCTAAGACCAACCAGGTGTTTAAAGCTGACGTTTAACTCAAGTCTTTATGTGAATACGGGTCAATGGCTTCCCCACCTATGCAAATCTAGACCGTATACCCTAAAGCAAATAAAAATCACTTGTCATGTTGACACGACAGCCCCTTCCCCCAATGTTAAAGCAAGATGTGGAATTTGTTTGGCCAGTGTTTGCCTTCTGTTTCAGCTGCCAAGCACTATTATTGATCGCAATTTATACCTCAGATCCTTACTGAAAACATGAACATAAAGGAACCTATTGTATCCGTTTTCCCATTTCCCTCTCATTTTCTTTTGTCTTCTTTTGTTTTATGTAGTTCAGTTTTGTTTCCTTTTCTTCTCTTCCTTTCCCTGCTCTTCTCTTCTCTTCTCTTCTCTTTTCTTTTCTTTTCTTCTCTTCTCTTCTCAAATTATCATTCCCTACAAATTTAAGTTATATCATAATGATTTTTAAAAATGCAGAGTATGAATATTCTTCATAAAACGTCAAAATTTTCCACTGGAATATCACATAAAAACCCCCAATAAAATAGCAACCAACGCACGACGCACCACGACGAAAACAACAACAACAACAACAACAACATCACAACAGCCCCAAACAAACTGGCCAGTGATGAAAGTTGGCGGCTTCTGTCACAATATGGTACAATTAAACTATAGACAGTCGATTACTTTTCTTTTTAACCCTTGCTCTAACAGTTTATAACGACAGCAACACTGTTTGTATGTGGAATGATTATCATTGACGGTACTATATAGTTGAAGTATATATAATAGATATTTGACCATGAAATATAGACGGTAGAAACCTTGAACTGTACACTTGATTCTAGAGAAGTTTTAACCCAAAGCAAGGACTTCTTCTAATCCTGCAACACACCGTTAATAGAACAGTTCTATTTGTTCACCCTTTTCCATTTTTCACTTTCTACTGATTCAAAAACAGGGAACACATTTTACAGTAACTGGAAATTACAAAACGATTACGTCCTGCTTATGTATGATTGGACGATAGTTTCATACGGGCAATTGAAGTCTGGAAAAAAGTGATGATTTCATCAATGCTACCAACGGTTATGAAATCAGTGCACTGACTGAATATGCAAGAATATAAGATGGTCATCTTTATAGTTGTGTGTAGATACGCATCGGCGTGACAGTGTGAGTACACAATATTGTTTCGTTACTTTATACCTCATGGACAACAATAATGAACAAATTTGGGACGAGGTTGTCTACGGACCCCTCATTTTTGACGAAGCGGGGAGTATTTAAAGGTATGCCTAATAGTTCACAAAATAGGCCTAAAGCACATCAGTCCTTGAACGAAAACGCCGTATTGTGCAGAACAGAAACCTTAGCAAACATTACACTGGTCCGTATTGAGTGTGTCCGATTTATTTGTGAAAAGGTATACCAAGGTAATTACAATACTGACAATCACCCATCCAACCAGTATAGGCCTTGTTACATTTTACAAAATAATTCGGGCGTCGAGTCATGTTAGTACGCTGGGTTGCACGACTCTGGTATGAGAAGTTAATCGTGTCCAGAAAATTTCAGAAAATAGTTTTCATTGGAGGGACTTAAATTTAACACTTTGGGTGCTGGCTTGTTTTGGACTTATGCGTATAACCTTTCAAAAATGTATGTTTTTCTATAAAAGTCCAAATGCTGTCAAGACAAGATATTTCAACTCATTTAGTTGATTCAATGTGTCCTCATTTTACTATAAACATTATTGGTAGGAACTTCAGTAACGTTTGTCATTCGAATTAAAAAGTATGAAACTGATTGTCTTCTCGGTGCACTAGTGGGCCAATAGCACCCGAAATGTTAAGGATGGCTTCATAAAACGACTTATATGTATATATTTTGCTTTTTTTGCCAATACGATTGATGATTCATTGATTTTGGGCTCTCCCATATTACAAAGCCTGTGGTGATTGTTCAAATTCCATAAAAGTCTGACTACGAGCAAACCACCGAGTACTTGGAGAGATTGCAAATGACTTCAAAGCAAATTAATCAGATAACAATTATGTTTTTGCTATGTGAGGCTGAGAATTGTTCGAAAGTTTATTTTTTTTAGGCTAAATACATGTATGTGTTTCACAAAATTGCAAAATATACTGTATTAGAAAACAAACTCACCTCTTAGAAACTCCTACACTTGTGCGTCAATGGTGGTACCAGATAAAGGGAAAGAGCGCAACGCATTAAACCCTTATTGTGCAGAGATAATGCAGCAATTATCGGCTGTTCGATCGCCGGGTTTGTACAATCCGGTACTGCAACCACATCCAAGAGCGAGAAGAGTTTTAATAGTCTATTAGCGTCTCTAGCAACTTTCGAGGGATATCATGGACCATTCCATTCTGTGATCCGGGTGGTTATTTTACTCCTTTCGCAGTGGCTAAATCGGAAGTTGAGTCCGTGTGGTCTCTGAACAGAGAGGGAGCTACTGTATTTTGACTCCCTGCAGGTTGCACACGCCTAATCAATGGGGAAATCCAGAAATGTTTATTCGACCCAACCCAAAGATTAAGAAATGTTGATTTAGAATGGGAGGCTGGAAAGAAGGCGTGGATTTGAATGAATTTAAATGATATTTTCTGATAGGGGTTAGTGATCATGTTAGTGTTCTATTTCAGGTGAATTCCCTTGAGAAAACGTTGGTCAACCAGGGAGTTGTTATACTCCCTGGGTCAACACCATATCTTGTGCAGATAATTGAATTCAGGAATAAATGTTCTATGACACATTGTTGATTCCAATCTCTCCTAATCATTTTTTTTTCCAAAGTTGATGTTCATAACACTATTCTGTATGAGGATTCTTTTAACTGTGTGCAAAATGCATTATACATTAAATGAAATTTTCACGTCCTTATTCAACATGTAAATTCGCACTAGTCCTATCAAGACTTCAACTTTACACAATAGTATTTATTCATACAACATCAATTAATTCATGAAAATGAACAAAATCCTTTGTAATTTATAAATCTGATACTTTTTTTCATGTCAAAAATCTCTCTGATAGCTAGAAAGTTCAATTCAGCATGTTTACTGGTGATATAATGACCATTAAAATAATCAAAAAAGCAATAAAGATATACGTTTTGTTTTTCTGAGCGGAATAATAAAATGCAAATAAACATACAGATAAAGAAATGCAATGTAGCACTACAAGTTCCTAATAAATACAAGCCATTCGGATTTTCTCGAAGAAGTGAAAGGTTCTTTATTCAAGGTTGAATCTGTGAAACTGAATTTAGAGGGAATTCCACTCTTCAAAAAGTAAACTTCCGCGTAAGCCTTGTAATTACACACACACACACACACACACACACACACACACACACACACACACACACACACACACACACACACACACACACACACACACACACACACACACACACACACACACACACACACACACACACACACACACACACACACACACACACACACACACACACACACACACACACACACA
>JZLH01S0111288.1:24821-42289 GCA_001188425.1 Eucidaris tribuloides | reverse complement strand
AAATTGGACATGTAATAGGTCTTTGTATATTGCAAGAAGTGAAAGTGAATCATGCAATATAGATAGGGAAAACAGTAAGACAAAATATCTTAGGATTATTTGACAACTGCCAAATGCCATATAGACGACATGTTTCCATTCTAGTGCAACACAATTTATATTTTTTATCGTAGGTGTTATCTTAATTGTGTAAATGTGCGTAATATTTGGCTGAATTTTGACTTGTGTTTGAAGCAATAACTTGTGAACTGCAGTGGTTGCTGCATTGTGGTCGTAACTTACGTGTGGTGGCCGTAGACAAAGCTATTTATTGTTAGAATGTGTACAGGCTGTACAAGAATACTGACTGTCCATTCTGAACTGATACTGGCCGACTGCCTGTATCTTCGCTTATGCAGCTTGTCAGCATTTTAACTACACTGACAATCAGTTCTGCTGCAGTGAAACTTGTGTGTAGAAATTTAAACCTGACTTGTTTCTGTGACATTTAAATAAGCTTGCATTTTCAAAGGCTTTGTAGCTTTATATTTATGTATTTGCCTCCAGCATATTACCTTGCATGAAAAATATTGCCATTAGTATACAATAATTTACAGAGAGTGCTCTCTGCATCCAACAAATCAGATCATGAAAAGTACTCATTGACATGTCCGTGACATGTTCAGTTGATATATAACCAGAACTGAAAAACAAAAAGAAATAAATCATCACTTGTTGAGAGGTTTGATTTACAGGGAAATAAGAGGGCATGCGCAGGTTGGACCAAGCAGACATTTTTGGTGTCTATTATGGTAGATGGTAAAGATTCCTTTTGTTACTGTATGTCACTTATGGGTGAGTATTGTTGAGAATAATCCAATTTCAGAGCAATTTACATGAGTCATAAAACATCATGTGATATATTGATCAGAGGTACTTTAAATATTCCAATAGCCAAGTAATCTCACAATGTTACCATGATGTTTGAAATGCGACTTTGATATCAGATTGACTTTGTTATAACACATGTACTGTTGTCTCTAGTAAATCGGTATACTGAAACACAATGTATTGCAATATAGACAATATATTTCACACTTAATATCTCAATGATTATGCATTCTAACAATCCAATCTTGAAGCAAAATATGTGCCCACGTGTCGGGTTCTTGGATAATTTGTTTGACAGGTCTCCCCCAACTAGCCATAAATTATTAACAAATTGTGATATTACTTCCCATGTGTATGCTGGTGTTTGCTGCTTGATATTTTAATTGAAGGCTGTTGTGATTAATTTCATTTTCAAATGTCGTGTTCTTGATACTGTATCTGATATGTACATGGTTGCTCTTTGAAATTGATTCATGCTTCAGTGTGTAGATCACAGCCCAAATCAATCCCAAAGAATTCAGCCATTTGTTGAGGTATTTCATATTAACTCTCTGCAGTGCACATGAGAACTTGAAGTTGTTCAGTCAACAGCTATGTGAAATGTTCACTTTTCACTGTTCATTTTTCAAAATTTTGACAAGCTAGTTGGTTGCAGTTTGATTTCAGCAGAAACATGTGATGAGGCAAAATGATTACATATCTTTTTATATGCTCCCTTTGATATGTTTGAGATTAGCTACATGGTTCAATGATTTTTAATCCTGTTCTATCTTTGCAACTTATTTTTTATCATCCAGTTAGAGAGTACACCAGAAACCTTTCAAATGATGTATGCAGGAATTTGAACCAATCCACTATACATTTTTAAATCTATTATCCAAAAGCATATTCATGTTTCAAATCTTTACATAGTGAATTTAGACTGTTTTAGATGAAAATTTCCTTTAGTTCTTTTGTTCGAGGCCTTGTAAAGTTATGTTTATGAAATGTGTACAGTATAATGTTCAATCGCACCAGCTTTCTTAAACATATGATTACCAACCTGGTTTTTATTGTTTACAATCTTTGGGAATTCTGTTAATTTGGAACTGTTTCACTAAAGACTGGATTATTTTCTTCTCTTACAGCTAAACAAGGAAATCCATGTATCACTTATTCACTTGCATCAAGTTGAGCCACCCATTATGCAAATTTAATGTACTGTAACTTGTAAGCATAAAGTAAAACCTGTGTGAAAGACATTTAGTAAAAGATAAGTGCAATATACTTTTCATCACAGTACCATAAAGAAAAGAAAAGGTTTTAATAGGAGTTATTGAACATATTTCATATTTTATGTAGATAAAAACATTTATACCAATGGACCTCTGCTAAACCCATTCAGTTTAACAAAGTAAAAGATTTAAGTTGTAAAGAAGTTTCTGTAGGCTAGCTGATTTTAATTTCCATTTCAGATATACAATCAGGATATAACGTACTTTGTGAAACCCTACTTTTTAAAATTTGATGTTTGATAAGCATGATTTGTCATATAATGTAATTGTAGCTAATAATCAGGTTGAAGGCAGTTGTCATTATTGTGGAATGTCTTTTAAAAACAAAAATAATTTAACAATGCCTTTGGGTCACATTGAGCCCGAAGTTTGTGATATATGTGAGATATCATTTGTATAAACAATGGGGAAAAAAAATCATTTTTGTACTGAAAAGTTGCATTAATGTCTCATTATTGACTGGCGATTGTGAAGACTGGTGACTGATTCAATACATGTATGCCATTTGTTTGAACGGCAGCATGCAAGATTTATAAATGTCAGGAAAAGATGAAATGTCCAGTTTTAAATGTCAAAATATAAAAAGGAAATTTCAACAGTGGAAACGATGCTAATCCAATCTGAATCAACCAACAGTAGTGTGCGTGTGTGTGTGTGTGTGTGTGTGTGTGTGTGTGTGTGTGTGTGTGTGTGTGTGTGTGTGTGTGTGTGTGTGTGTGTGTGTGTGTGTGTGTGTGTGTGTGTGTGTGTGTGTGTGTGTGTGTGTGTGTGTGTGTGTGTGTGTGTGTGTGTGTGTGTGTGTGTGTGTGTGTGTGTGTGTGTGTGTATGTATGTATGTATGCATTTGTAAATTATCAATCATGGACCTTCATCAAGACAAACCAAACCATGGATTGGCAACCATCAACGGTCCACATTTTTCCAATAGGTGCTAGCAGAATGGAAATCAACTAAAGCATTGAAAGAAAGACATTGTACTTGGGGTGTGTATAGAACAAGAGGAATGTACATGGTTGAATAGTAATGAATCAAAATACAGACACAATTTACAAATTATTCAGAATTATCATATTGTCCCTGGAGTGACACGACCTTGTGTTTTCATTTTTGGTGAAACTGAGAGTTTTACTTAATCTTGTAGCTGGGAAGTCAGATTTTGTTTTGTCTAGATCTGATATTCCAAAAAAAAAAAAAAAATATGTCGCCACACAAAACGACAGCTATCTGATTTCTTACTGTATTAAGGCAACTACGTTGTTTGGCTGCTCTCATGAATATTTAACATTTTTTAGATAAGACGTCTTGCCACCCCAGGGACAGTATGAATTAGTGTGTATGTCCTCAGTTAGGAGGTATAGAACCGATCAAGAAAAAATGTGAGGGAAAATGTCCATGTTTGACTGCCAGTACAAGTATGTATGTGAGACAGTATGTAAATTTTCAGGTATTGTGTGGAAGTTCGGCTATGAACTATACATATCTACCATCTACACCAATGCGACTGAACAATACTGAACGTGTACAGAGATGCCAACCTCTTTCTAATGAAAAAAGTATTTTTGAGGCTGAAAAGCAGTATTTTGGCTTGAAAAAACAGTATTTTCATATTTTTGGCAATAGAGGTGTGCACAAAGTATCCCCCCAAAAGTGTTTTGCAGCATTTTCTTCAAAATCACAAGTATTTGCAACTTGGAAAAAGTACTAAATACTACAAAAAGAACAGTCTGCATGTATACACATGCACAACAAAATTGAGTGACAATAAAGGCAATGAATGTGATAAATACACAAGTTTATTTGGAGTATACATATATACATTTGCAAATCTAATGAAAAGAATACACATTCTTGTCATTTAGACAGTCACTTGTGAATACAATATTTCCATTTTTGTTTGAAATCTATTTACATGTTGATATTAGGTTGATTTCTTTTATGTACAGTACACTAAAACTGCAACTGCAAAATACACTGTAGGTGAATACACTGTGGTTTATTTAAGTCTACTTACAAAATCATTTAGGACAGAATATTTACATATTTACAATTTTTTAAACCCCCTATCCCTAATAAATACCAACAAATGGGAATATTATATCAATACACAACCAGAAACTTATCTTTATCAGACCAAACAAAAGCTTGATTGACATGATTATGTCTTGTAACCTTGGTAGCATCAATGGATCAACAAATTATGGTTAAATGAAAGACCAGTGAATGTTTTTTTTTTGGAGCAAAAGAATGTAACTTACACTGTACAGACCATAAAAATTTGTCATTCCCAACATGTCAATCTTGCCCTTGACAGTCCTTATAAGAGCACCTCTTGGTGTTATTCTAGTAGTATTTATGAGTTACATCCACTCTGAAACATTTTGTGCTACAAGATGTGATGAAAACTGTAATTCTCCCTACAGTTATTGGCCAAAATAATTTCAAAATAGTGCCTGGACAGTTTAATCAATAATAACAATTTAAGTAAAAACCATACAAAACTGGTATGTGTCTTAACTCTCTTTACAATGCACTCTTCAGACATTACATAGAGTGAGATGGTTCTTTAATCCAGTGTTTAACCACCACAAAGGTATTACCCATCCTCACCCAACCCAAATCCCACTCCAGTCAATCAGGATTGTGCCGACGGAATCGGTGGCAACACCAGTCTGTCTTCTGGTAATGACGCCCCGCTCCCAGGCCGTGACCCCCTCCCGTCGGATCCCCCTACCATCTGGAAGGAGCGTTGTGACCCCGTGGGGGAGGCTGACATGCCACGGGCCTCTGACAGGCTGGACATCCGGGAGTCACTCTGAGACGTGGCCACACTGGAATCAGGGCTACCGGTCAGGTATCGTATGGCACTGTTAGGGACGGTCTTGGGTCGGGTGGTGGGATCATCCTCCAGACCAGCTAGCATGTTACCTGGGGCTGTGGCAGGTGGTCTAGGAAAGAGAAGGGGGAAATGTAGTGGAGACATGAAATGACAAGAGCTACACAAAGGATTTTAAAAATTGTAATGACACAGCACAAATGAATGCACATCATTTTTTTTTTTCAGGAATGCCACTCTTTTGAGATAAAACATTTTCTGTTATCATTTCATAAAGAATACAATTAAATGGTGCCTTAATATTAACACAAAACAACTGCCTGTCCTGGTGATTTAAAAATACTTGACTCAGTAAAAGTAAATCAATACATGATGCACCACGCCATACCCCGGGGTACCGTTGTACCCTGGGGTACCGCGTTGTGCAGCGCCCTCTTGTGTTAAAAAAATGTATTTTTTTCAGTTATGATCGATGAAATCAGTGGTGATGATGCAGAGGCTGTGCAAGTGCACAACAAAAAGGAATAAACTTACGAAAAATAGGGTAAAAATGAATTTAAATGTGTTATTTTCACCTTTATTTCATAACTTTTACATAATTTTGTAACCCAGGGTACAGTGCTGAAAAATAAATAAATAATTCAACAAAATGGCGAATTTCTAGTTGGTACCCCGGGGTATGGCGTGGTGCATCACATATAAAGCAAAATACCACTCAACATAACTGGTGTCTTCACACTATTAACTCTTTGTGCAATGAATTAATTCTGAGGGGATAATAATGACAAATTGTTATTTTGATATTTTCTGTAAATCGTGCTTTCCTTTTTGCACCATCTCCATACTGGTAGTTATTCTATAGATATTGCTTAAGCACTATGACCATTTGTTAGCTTTTCTAGTACAAACATAATGGATAAAACTAATTATTATGATTGTTGAATTTAATTTTCGAATGTGCATAATTGCAACATTCAACAAACCATCATCACAAACCATTCAAACCATCTTCAACAACCTGCATATTTCACTTATTCCAAAAAGGAATAAAGCCTGTTCATTTGCATTACTTAATATTTTATATTGTTTGAACTCGACTTGATGGACTATTGTTGATAATATATCAGTAATATCAAAACACTTCTTTAACTCACTTGTTAATCAGTTGATCCAGTTGTTTGGGGACGATGCCAGCCGCTGCTTCCTTGGCTGCACTCTTCCTCCTCTCATAGGATACTTTTTCCTGAAAATACAAAAAGTTAAAAAAATAATGAATGGTGATCCGACATTTGCTCTGGCAACAGTAGCTCCGGTGACAATATCTCAGAAGACAATGAGTTAGGGTTAGAGTTGCCATTGGGTTTCCATTTCAGAATAGGGTTAGGGTTAGTGTTTGGGTTAGGGTTAGGTTTAGGGTTGAGGTCAGGATTAGTGCATAAAATAATCGTTGCAGCAATTGTCGAACATTCTATTTCATAAATGGGAAGTAGTAAAGTTCAATGTACTGTACTATGGAAAAAATGCAATTTGCTCTAACTAGTTTGGAATCAGCACAAAAACCAAACAATTGTTAAGTTAAAAAAAGATAATGGCAACCATGCCACAGTAATTAGTATAACAATAAGATGGAAATTGCTCTCGTCAAATCCATTATGATGCAAATGGGTTTACTGCAGGTTTTAAATATATTTCCACACATACTATAAAAACATTGTTGCTGCTCTTTAAATTCTTTAGAAACAGGATTACATAGAAATGTAAATTAATTTGATTATCTAGTTTAAATACCAACATTTGATCATGGTAGGAAAAGGGTTAACCAAATCATCAACTTACAATGTCACTCATGTTGGCCTCTTGTTTCCTCTTGGAGTTCTGGCTGAGGGGGCGGGGTGGGGGTTCTATCACTGGCTTGGACCACGTGGGAACAGCCGTTGGGGAGGGGGCACCGTCCCTGGCTGGTGGCCCTCCGGCCGTGGAGTGGGAGAAGCTTGGCGAGTGGGTCTCGGAGCGAAGTGCGGATCCGGTCTGGGAGTGGGAGTATATGGACGAGGAGTCTGGTTCTTGGGTCGAGGGTTCCGTCGATTCAGGAATGGCGAGGCCCAGGTAGGTCAGAACCAGGTTGCGTACTTGTTTGAAGGCACTGTCCAAATCACCTAAGCAAATGATGAGACAAGCAAAGCTGATAAAATCCACATCCAATAGAAGAAATTGAGACAAATGTGAAATCCCATTTTTTTGTTTTGTTTTTGCACTTAACATGGTGTAAAAGTTAAATCACATTTTGTGACATGATATTTTTCTATATATGGGTATGGGTGGGCTAATTTCCTTGTCACTTAATACTATTTTCTTTTTTAACAACATGACAGGACAAAGATGACATGAATTCCCGGGGGGGCCAGTCAAATTTATTGCTGTACACCTGCGTGACCCAAAAAATGCGTATAAAAGGGTGTTTTTTCAGTTTTAGCCGCGGGCCGCGCGTGCACTCTTAACGGGTATCAAAAACACAGATTTTCCAAAAAAAGGGTGGTTTTGAAAGATTGGTGAAACGTATTTAGGGTATGTTTCTTTCTTCAAAGCTTTTTTTTTTTAAAGACTGGCCAAACGTGTTTAGGGTATGTTTTTTCCCCCAAGCTTTTGTCTATTTAAGCTTATTGTTAGCAAGTAGACAAAACTTGTTTAGGGTCATATTCTGGCGACAACTTGTTTAGGGGCCAAAATGTGTAAATGAAGCCCGCAAAAAACTTGTTTAGGGGGTTATTTTGCACACCCAGTAAAAACTTGTTTAGGGGGTGTCTGGAAATGATTTGGTCACGCATGTGTACAGCATTATATTTGACTGGCCCCCCCGGGCATGAATTAAGGAGTGAAATAGATTGTATAAGGTTTCTCAGTTCTCTACCAATTATATGCTTAAATCTTCACATTGAACATTATTTTTCTATATTATTCATTGAGTACATAATTCAGAGATTCAAATTCAGATTCGATTTTACCCTGATAATGGATGAGAGTAAACATTATTTAAATAGGTTTGTCAAGGGACTCTAAAAATATTAGTGCAGTTCAGCTTTCACTTTCAGTTTATTGGTTTCTGCAAAAAAAATTTTCGCAATGTATGAAGTGAGCTCATTACAATACTAATATAAAGTTTATGATTTTGTTCAGATGGGTTGTAAATACATAGCTTATGATCAAACGCCAAAAGATTTTACTCACTTGTGTCTATACTCCTGTCAAAGAATCCAGGCTTGTTCTGGTGAGTATGCTGGTAGAAGTTGGTCCGATCCAGGGCATACTGGATCTGAGTTGCATCCAGATTCCCCATGGATCTCAGCCGCTGCTCATGCTTGGTTTGGTTTAGGGGCAGCAGTAGGATGTAACGTGGCTGGAAGTGGGTCAGCTTCATTGTCAACACGCCCTAGATAATCATTGATCATAACAATACATGAGAGTTTTATTACCCCATATCCATTTAAAAACAAGATGCTCAAGGCCCACTCATGAATAAATACATAAAAAATAAAACTAAATTAGTGGCATCATTAAACAAAAAGGTTATTAAACTGTTTTTGACAGTGTTCATGGTAGAATGATTTTTATTTCACTTTATTTTAGCCATTTTGCTTATCTACCAGTTCTTTTTTGTACAGAAAGACAATAACTTATTTGCCATGTATCAATCATGAGAAACTCTTACCCAGTACTCATACAATTTGGAACAAACTGCATTGAATCATTTACTTTGGCATTTTAAACACATTGTACTATTATCAAAGTACATAACAAGATAACGTGAAGTCTTTAAGTATCAAAGTGATGCTAGTTCACCACTGAAGACAATTTGATTTTCGTATAACAAACATATTTCAAACAGCCTATATTAGCTCGAGATACTGAGACTAGTATTCACTAGCTTAAGAAAAGAATCAAAACGAATGATATCGGCAAACTTTGACATCAAAGTAAAAAAAAAAGACATAGAAAATATTGACTGTAGACATATATTTATTTATTCAGTATCTACTCAGACAAATATCATGTGTACATCAAAGTACGTTCTTTAAGATTTTGTTTCTATGTCCATAGAAAATGATATACTATTAATATTTATACATTACAATACATTACATAGATAATCATATAAAATCCTTTCTGGACAAAGTGTAACAACTGTTGCATATTTATTGTCCACCAACGTTTTTACTTTCTCACCTCTAATTCCATTGGTAGAACACAGGCTAGCCCACTCTCTGCAACATTCTCTATGGATTGAAGACTCAGGCCGTACTGGTGATCCACCACTTGGTATGTCAGCAGGAACTCACCCTGTATGGTTAATAAATAAGGATGGAAGAAAGGATCACCATTACCTGCAGTCACCCTAAATGCTGAAATTTTAATCCACATTCTCTATTAAAACCAATGTAGGTTGTTACAGAACTATAACAATTTTAAAGACAGTGGATCTCATTTGCAAACATCCCCGCAGACCAGGAAAAGATAACCCATGCCTTTAGGCTATTGATGAAGGGCGTGTCTGTGAAATCTGGGGGTCAGTAATTACCTAGAATTTGAAAAATGCAAAAGAAAAACAATAGCCGTTTAGTGTACGTTCTATGGTAGGAATTTTTCTCTCGCGAGAAAAAAATTCAAATCAGAGTCTAACGGTCACTATAATTCCACTAAAACTGAGTTTCTAGCTCCTATATTTTGCTAAAGGTTCCCAGATGGCATTTTCTTCAAAATGCCATTGTATTTACACAATGTTAATTTTTAGGCATGCAAAAGAGATCCCCTGCCTTTAATTATCATTATAATTACTATTTCTATCATTAATTTTATCATAGCTGTGTCCTACATTGGGAAAGTCCCAACAATGGGCCTTATTTCGTCACAATAGAAATGTGTTACGGGAACAAAATTTATATTAGGGAGAATATTGACCAACCAAAGAAGACAAAAGTTTTCCCATAAGATAGTAAATAAACTTGTTGTTGTTGCTGTTATTACTTTTATAATCAAATTAATTTATTTCCTTTTACTAATTTGCAAGGTTGTTTAATGTACTTGAAATCAATCCATCACATTATGACTATACACAGTAGATAGCAATGTTGATAACACCCTTTTCCAATCAACTTGGAATACAATATCACTTGTCTGTTGTATGTATCTTTGCTTTCATTTAAAATTGAATTTAAGATTGCTCAAAATTCACAAAACCACAAATAATTTGGGTAAATGGTCACGTATTGCTTGACAAATACTGGCCAAACCCTCGAAGGTATACTGACTGTTGTGACATACTGACGGTGTAACTATTCATTTCCTTTCTTAAACAAATGAATCATTTTATAACTTTAGTTTCATTTTCACTCAAGTAGAAAAAAATCCAACAAAATTTGCAAATATTAACTTGTATTACTTGAAATCAAGGATTAATTCTAAGTCCCTGAAGACTGCAATGTTTTTTTTTACATCAAATCTACAAAATAAGGGTCACAATTTCAAGGTTTAAAGAGACGTCATTGTTTGTTATTTAATTCTGTAACTTTTTATTAACTGAAACATAGTGAATCATTTTTTTCCCCCTCAGGATTTTAGATTGGTTCAAGGATTTTGCAACATGAAACATTCAAGGACATCAAAAGGTTGCATGAACTTGGAAACAAAACAACATCTCAGGACATTTCCACTTTCGGAGGGAAGGAACCCCATAGAAATTAAAGGGTAGTGCTTTCTTGGGTAAATCATCAATTAGCAAAATAATAATCACTTCTTGTACCTAGAACTGTCACTTTTCATTGTACATGGTACATATTAGCTAGCATGGTATATTTTTTTCACTCTACATGGATTTCTATTGGGATTCAACTTAAGATTTCAAGGCAGGGAATCTCATTTGCACCCCTGTAGCAACACATAAAAAATATCACTTATGCCCTTACGTAATTGATAAAGGACATGTCTGTGAAATCTGAGGATCAGTTATTACTTATATTCTGAAAAATGTGCAAAAAACAAAGGCTATTTAGTCTATGTTCTATGCTAGCAAATGTGTTTGTCTCTATGAGACAATAATTCAAATCAAAGTCTAACAGTCACTTTAATTTCACTAAAACTGAATTACTAGCTCCTATATTTTGCTACAGCTTCTTAAATGGTATGTATTTTCTTTAGTGTATATTCCAGAGTATTTATACAAAGTTAGTTTTTAGGCATGCAAAAGAAGTGCCCCGACTATAAAGGTCCTCACAAGACTGATGTATTTTGCATAATGACATACCATATATGACAATTCTTGAAATTGGTCAGGTGAAACGTAATGGTAGTCCTTGTCGCCAGCAGTCTGCTGCCCTCGTGTGGTATGGAGTAAACTGTTGGCAAAACAATTTAAGGAAGAACATATTCACAAATGTACAACAGTCACAAGATTACATCTGCTTTCAAAAGTGAAAACAGTCTTGAACTGATGACACATTTCTATGAAAATCTTACTGGCATTTATATGTCTAAATTACATATTTGTGTAATATCATAAAGCATTACATCTAAATTAAATTGATTCAGCTACATGAAAGTACACTAATGGCATGTTGGGGTGCAATGCTTGCTTCAAGACTTTTTTTTCAATATTCACTACAAATGCAGATGTCCATAGAAGCACTTATTTCCCCTGACATGAATTGCTGTACATACTTTGCTTCATTTCTACAGTTAGGCTTTAACAACTATTTTTACACTGTTAGCCTTAAAGGGCAGTGATATGTTTGGGAGAAATAAAAAAAATGCCTCTGGAACCAAACTGGTTGAAAGATATATAATGGATACACCAGATGGAGTATATCTCCTTGCTGGAAGGATTTTCTTGAATTTGTTTACTTAACCTAAATCAAGCATGAACATACATGCACTAGCATTTCTCTCGGGGGCCTGGTAGAATTAGATGCCATAGAGAACTACACAATAGATTTCGGCATACTGATGGAAGTTACTTTAGAATGAGTCAACTTTTGACAACAAAATTTTCACAGTAGAATCCTCGTATAGTTTACTTGATTCTAGAATAGTTTCACCCCAAGTTGAGGACCAGCCCCAATCATGTCATTTACCTTTAACAATAATAGTGTGTACTTGTATGTTGACATCAACTTATGATTTGCCTTTTCCTTGTATTCCTATAAATAATTCCTTTTTTCATGTGTTTTAAAGTATTTTTGAGGTTACATTCTATAACTTACCCAAGTCCAAAGTAGTCACTGAATTCCTTGGTAAGTCGTTGAGCCAAAGCCTGCTTGCCTGAGCCTCTGGGACCCACCAAGACCAGCAGGGGATATGGAGTCTCAATACTGGGTAGTGTGCTACAGGGTAAAATAAAAGACATTAAACCACAGAGATGTGGGATTAAAATGTACTTACTGGTAGAATCAAACAAAGTTTGAAGCTTTACACAAAGTGAACTACTGCAGTTAAAAAAGTTCCAGGTAAATTATGTGTATGTACCTCTTGGTGGACTAGACTTTATGACAAGAAGACAGTTATTTATAGAGGGAAGATTCAACTAATAGTTACAAAATGCAACACCTGATTGCATGCAGTTGGATAGAACATATGTGATGGTTTAACACAAACTCAACAACATTAAACAACTTTATTATTTTTATTCTTTTAGGGAATAAGGCAAGGTACATGTACTTAGATATTGAAATGTGATGGAAAGGTTATTATATCATTCTACTCTTTTATCATTGATCAATCAGAGAGGACAACAATTTTATTTAATATTTTGCATTAACTGTGGACCTTCAAATTTAAACCTCTATCATAGAATTATGCAGACAATCAAAAAAATACTGATTTAACAAGTCAAAGAGTTCTCATCAACTCTGATTTTATACACATCCATCTCCAAACTGTGTCTGCATCTCTATGTTACTGTAATTGTTATTGGTTCTGCACAGCAATACTGCAAAAAGAAATGAAACTGCCACATAATTTTGAACTATGATGATTGTTTTGTTTCACAGCAATCATAACTGACATCACAGTTCAAGTCAACCTTACCTCATGAGGATTCCAGATGGTCTGAGTGAGGAGTAGATTAGCGCCCTCCTGTGGTCTTGGGCTGCTATCACCTCCATGGGAGGATCAAACAGGTTGATAGCTGCTACCTGAAGCACACAGCACAAACATTGTTCAAGTATACAGTAAAATTGAAGGAATGTTTATAGGAAAAGGGTGGGAAATTTAGACATTACCTATATATGAGTTGAACTAATATTATATTCTCTTTATTTATTTTTATGCATGTATAAACAGTCAACTTCACCTAAGCTAAATCTCTGGGGACCCACAATTCACTTTGACAGAGACAAATTCAAATTCGGTTTTGTACACATTTTCATGCTCAGAGATAAAGATATAGGATAATGGAGGCTAAAAGTATCCAGACTGTACAATTGCAAGGAAACTGTGACAGGCACAGAGAAACAGGGAAATTTATGACATATTCACAGATCAAGAGGTCAATCCATTCAAAAAAATCAAGAATTGCTGTTGTGGCCTCTTCAAGTTGGGCAATGATTTAACACTAACATTTAATGTTTTGTCCCATTGAGAATTTAAAATATGTTTGACATACATGTAGGCATAATTTGAGTTAGAGAGTTAGCTTGTAAGAAAAACTTCCTTTTGGAAAAAACACAGAGTAAATTGGGACTGATGGACTATGAAAAACACTTAAGATAAATGATAATTGGACTTGAGTGAGGTCAAATTATTTAAACTCATCTGCACTGTACTTTTGTATTGGTTTGTTTATTGAATGATTAATTTGGTTGAATTTTTATTGTCAGCACTTATTTCATGGGACATTTACATTGCCTGTACTTAAAATTTAATTCACATTTTGTGCCTCACTCATGTACAAGTCAGTTTTTAGAGAAATTTGAATCCAATCTCTCAGCTGAAACATAAATATTTAAAATAGTTTGGGATCTTAACAGTTGGTGAGCGGTCAGTTAATAGTTTTGATCCATATAGCCTATAATGCACAGCACAGTGACACTTGCAACAGCCATTTCTGCATTGAACTCAAAAAACATAAGACTGGTTTCCTGTACCTTCTCTTCCACTTCTACCTTGTGTCTGTCCAGTTCTACCAGCTGTGGTATCCGGAAGAGAAGGGATAGTCTGTAGTCTTCAATGTCCTGGACTGGGTTCCTCAAGAGAGTCAAATGTCTCAGGAGCTTCAAGCCTTGGATGTACTGCAGATCAGCAATGTCACTTATCTACATGTAGAATGAGTGATTAAAATATTATACATGGAAGTCATACATGATTCATGTGTTGGTAATGGTAGCGGGAATAGGGGAAAAGGGACGAGTGAGAAGAGAATTTATCTGGATCGTTTGCACTTATCTGAACTTATTATCGTCGTACCCCCCCCCCCCCCCAACAAAAAAACAAAAACAAAAACATCAGAAATATCAAGAAATGAGCTGTTAGATTTGAAGATTGCACGGTGGAGTAGAAATTACTGTTGGTTTGTGGTACAACCATTATAGAAAAATTCCACAATCCAGTAAACATGCTCTGGCCGTTGTGAAACCTCATTTGTTTGAAAAAGGCCAGGTCGTTTTTGACTAGATTACAAAAATTTTTCAAATGCACATAGTCGTACCACACAGATATTACTACAAAAAATACACTTTTGTCCTAATGTATTTATTTTAATGATTTTTTTTTTTTTACGTTTTGGGGGTGGGGGAGACATCATGATGAACAATGCTACTTGTTTATGTATGCATCAGTTAGATTTGTATTACCTTACTTTGGTTACATTCTTATCTGAATAATTCATTTGTTGGGATATTTCACCAAGGTTTGTGCAGCTCTCCAACAAGACAAACTAGTAATAACCTTTGTATGCATTATGAATTCAGTCTCTAATGAAAAACACAGATACTGAAAATTATTTACGAAATTAAATTAAACACATAAAAAACTATATAGCATGCATGCATTTAAAGAAGGACTGAATGATATTTAGTTCTTAAATGATTGAATTTGATCCATCTGCCACATACCTGGTTGTTTTCCATATCCAGAGTCTCCAGTAAGATACAATGTTGTAAGCCTTCCAGTCCACTGATATTATTCCCAGACAAATCTAGGTGTTGTAATCTGGTCAGGGTGTCCAGATTCTCTATCTGACTGATTTGGTTACATCTCTGGAAAACAAATTCAAAGAGGAGAATACAATGCGATTTATCTACAGGGTATCTGACTGATTTAAAAGGGACTCATGTTTACAAACTGGAGTTTAAGTGTGGAATAGAAATATACACCTATTTAGATTATGTATGAAAATATATTTTGCCAAAGATATGTATGTATCATATAAAAACTTTTCAAAGAATAAACAAACAAAAAGGAAAAATATTCAATACTTGTCACATATATATTTTAATATAATAAATTAAATTCTTGTAGTAATACTGGAAAATATCTTTACTTACACATTTTGCATTTGCTACACCATCAGTTAACAATGTTTAAGTCTGGACTGGCAATTCACAATGATTTCACTTGTTTACATTGATTGATTTTTAGTCTTTTGGGATTTGCAACAAGAATGAGATTTCTATAAAGTTCTGTTGTTTCCTTCAGAACAAAATACTTAAGTCAGTCATCAAATTTGTGGGGACACACTTTCCTAACACAATTCACAGCTTATTCCCATCTCTAGCAACAGCAATAGCACTACCACCATTATATACAAAATACAGGGTCCATAAATCACATTCTCTTGAGGTATTGTATTCCAACTGCCTGTGGATTGTGTATTCTGTTTGTTATCTTTATATTTTTTTTTCAACACTTCAGCAAATACTTCATTGACTATATCAAATTTACCATATTGACAAATCTGAGTGGCAGGTTATCCAATCTCTCTATCTTGTTGATGCTGTTGTGGGCCAAGCTAAGATTGCCTGCCAAACAATGACAATCCTCAAGACCAGTGATAGTTGTGATGTTATTATCTGACAGACAGCAGAGTTAAGGCATAACATTGTTCACTGAACCATGGAACATTGTTATATTAGTGTTTTTAAAAAATTGTTGCATGTTCCTGGGAATTAAATTAATAAAAAAAATGAAAAAAAATACACATTAATCTTGCAAAATCAGGAAAGCTGGTGGGCATAATTTGTGACAATCTATGGTTTATAATGCTTGCAAAGGAGTAAATAATGGGGAACTACCAAACAAATGAATATGAATCAATAAATGGTTACACTTTTTTCTTTTTTGCCACAACCAGTATGTTCCTATTTGCAACAAACAAACTACAAACACCAAATTGTAATAGTAATGGACCAACTCTATTTGTGTGAGTGTGGAAAGGGGGGGGGGGGAGGGGAGGGAACTGGAGTGAAAGCTTGTGAATGTAATTTCTTCATGTGGTAATAGCAAGGATACTGTCCAGAACCAGCTCAGTGAGTGCATTGTGAGACGACAAATCTCCCATTTGTTCGATTTTGTTGAATGACATGTCCACAATCTGCATTTAAACAAACAAATAAACAGAACATTGACTGAAAATGCAACATAATGTAGCTAACAAAACATGTCACAACAGTTAGTGTTACACAATTATTTGTCTAGATCTAAATGGTAAAATAAACATTTTCAATTCAACTTAAAGTAACTTGGTGGTAAACATGTACAACAAATACTGTATACGCCATATATTTCGCGTCCATATATTTTCGTGATTTTGCTTCAAGACGGGGAATTCGCGAGTGTATATTTTCACGATTTTATTGTATTTACATTCACTTTGTACAGAAATCTCAGGAAGTGAAAATTTTCGCGTTCAGTAAGTCGCGAAATTCGCGAAAATAAAACCACCGCGAAATATTCAGCATATACGGTACTTCATTCCCTGATTGGTATCTTTGCTGATGTAACCAACCAGAAAACCTTTGTTTTGATTTGCTGAATGGGGGTAAACATTGTAAACACAGATTCTAAACTAGAATAACAAACCTTCTAAAATTTAATATTCACTTTACACCTCAGATAACACCAAATTGTGAGCCCACAATAAACTCTTATGCATATTTCATGTACAGAAACTGTATTTGAAAAATACTTCAGAAATCAAGATAATAGATGAAAGTACACCCTAAATGCCTCAAAACTACTCTTCTTCCCTGCTTCTGACAAAGAGTGTCACATTGATCTTCAAAATATACAAAATGGAGTAGGTCTGTATACCCATCAAACACCCAATGCAACTAAGTACCTGAAGATTAAATGGAGGTTTGAAATCCAGCAGCTGTGTGAGTTCATTGTGGGAGGCATCCAACTGGACCAGGTAGGGCATATTTCCAAGAACGCTGATATCTGGAATAAAACAAACAATTATGTTTTAGCAGAAGAAAATGTACATCTCATACATGATCAAACATTTT
>JZLH01S0111288.1:8395-20713 GCA_001188425.1 Eucidaris tribuloides | reverse complement strand
TAATTCAGTCTCTAATGGAAAAACACAGATACTGAACAATTAATTTACGAAATTAACATTAGAACACATAATAAAAACTATATAGCATGCATGCATTTAAAGAAGACTGAATGATATTTAGCTTCTTAAATGATTGAATTTATCCACTTGCCACATACCTGGATGTTTTCCATAATCCAGAAGTCTCCAGCAGATACAATGTTGATTTGTAATTCCTTCCAGTCCACTGATATTATTCCCAGACAAATCAGTGTTTGCTAATCTGGTCAGGGTGTCCAGTATTCTTATCTGACTGATTTGGTTACATCTCTGGAAAATAAATTCAAAGAGGAGATACAAATGCGATTTATCATTTACAGGGTATCTGACTGATTTAAAAGGGGACTCATGTTACAAACTGGAGTTTACAGTTGTGGAATAGAATATACACCTAGTTTAGATTATGTATGAAAATATATTTTGCCCAATAGATATGGTATGTATCATATAAAAAACTTTTCTAAGAATAATAACAAACAAAAAGGAAAAATATTCAATACTTGTCACAATAATATATTTTAATATAATAAATTAAATTCTTGTTAAGTAAATAACTGAAAATATCTTTACTTACACATTTTGCATTTTGCTATACCACAGTTAACAAATGTTTAGTCTGGACTGGCAATTCGCAATTATTTCACTTGTTTACATTGATTGATTATTTAGTCTTTTGGATTTGCAACAAGAATGAGTTTCATAAAGTTCTGTTGTTTCCTTCAGAAACAAAATAGTTAGTCAGTCCTCAAATTTTGGGACACACTTTTCACTAACCATTCACAGCTTATTCCCATCTCTAGCAACAAGCAATAGCACTACCACCATCTTATATACAAAATTACTAGGCCGTCCATTAAATCACATTCTCTTGAGGTATTGTATTCACTGCCTGTGGATTGTGTATTCTGTTTTTATCTTTATATTTTTTTTTCAACACTTCAGCAAATCTTCATTGACTATTATCAAATTTACCATATTGACAAATTCTGTAGAAAATAATGGCAGGTTTATCCAATCTCTGCTATTTGTGATCGCTGTTGTGGCCAAGCTAAGATTGCCTGCCAAACAATTGACAATCCTCGAAGACCAGTGATAGTTGGTGATGTTCATTATCTGACAAGACAGCAGAGGTTAATGAAAACGATTGTTCACTGAACCATAGAACATTGTTATAGTTCAAGTGTTTTTAAAAAATTGTTGCATGTCTGGGAATTAAATTAATAAAAATATGAAAAAAAATACACATTAATCTTTGCAAAAGCAGGAAAGCTGGTGGGGACATAATTTGTGATCAATCTCATGTTTATAATGCCTTGCAAAGCTGAGTTAAATAATGCGGGACACTACCAAAACAAATGAATATGAATCAATAAATGGCTTCACACTTTTTCTTTTTGCCACAACAGTATGTTCCTATTTGCAACAACAACTACAAACCACCCAAATTGTAATAGTAATGCGAACCAACTCTATTTGTGTAGTGTGCGAAAAGGGGGGGGCGGGGGGTGAGGGAGGGAACTGCGAAGGTGGATAAGCTTGTGAAGTAATTTCTTCATGTGGTAAATAGCAAGGAACTGTCCAGAACCAGCTCGTGAGTGGCATTGTGAGATCGACAAATTCTCCAGTTTTTCGATTTTGTTGAATGACATGTCCCAATCTGCATTTAAACAACAATAACAAGAACATTGCATTGAAATCCAACATAAGGTAGCTAACAAAATTGTCATCACAGTTAGTGTTACACATTATTTGTCTAATCTAAATGGATAAAATAAATTTTCATATTCAACTTAAAGAAACTGTGGGTGGTAACTGTAGCGAGACAATACTGATATACGCCATATATTTCGCGTCCATTATTTTTCGTGATTTTGCTTCACAGTACGATGGGGAATTTCCGCGTAGCTGGTATATTTTCACGATTTTATTGTATTTACATTCACTGTACAGAAATCTCAGGAAAGTGAAAATTTTCGCGTTCAGTAAGTCGCGAAATTCGCCGAAAATAAAACCACGCGAAATATTCAGCATTATACGGTACTCTCATTCCCTGATTTGCGTATCTTTGCTGATGTAACAACCAGAAAAAACCTTTGCTTTTGATTTGCTGAATGGGGGTATAACATTGTAAACACAGATTCTAAACTGTGAATAACAAACCTCTCTAAAATTTAATATTCACTTTACAACTCAGATAAACCAAATTGTGAGGCCCACAATAAACTCTTATGCATAATTCATGTACAGGAAAGACTGTATTTGAAAAATTACTCAGAAATCATAGATATAAATAGATGAAAGTACACCCTTAAATGCCTCAAAACATTACTCTTCTTCCTGCTTTCTGACACAATGCAGCTGTCTTCATTGCATCATTCAAATATACAAAATGGGGGGTCTGTATACCCATTCAACACTCCAATGAACTAGTTACCTGAAGATTAAATGGAGGTTTGAAATCCAGCCAGCTGTTGTGAGTTCATTGTGGGAGGCATCCAATCTGGACAGCCGTAGGGCCATATTTCCAAGAACGCTGATATCTGCCAAATTAAAACAAACACATTATCTTTTAGCAGTAAGAAAAATGTAATACTCATACATGATCAAACACTTTAGCGAACTAGTGCATGAAAAAGGATTTGCTGCATCGAAAGGAAAATATGAAAATTTTCATTACTCACATTTATATTTTAAGCTTTTGTTTACAATGAGGATAGTTATGTTGCATATGGCTACAAGTACTTGCTCATAACAAGCTGGAAAACAGTGTGTTTAAGACGGGTACCGGTACAAGTTGACAAACTAGAAATCAAAGAACAGCACTGTCATAAAAAATTGTGAATGGTAAAATCCTACATAATCACAATTTCAGTACTTATACACTGTAGTCATATAATTATTAACTTTTTCAGAATTTGGCAATGAAACATGAAATATTTGTGTCCTTAATCATTATACACAACAACAACGGACACCAAAAGCAAAAAAGTCATAACTATAAACTTACCTGTTATTTTGTTGTAAGGTATTTCCACTTTCTGAAGGTGAACATAAGATTCCAGAATGGTAATGTTCTGGAGGTTATATCCCTGAAAAAGAAAAATGAAAATAAAATGATACTGCATGATAAAATAATTTTTTCCATATCTGTTATCATTTTTGTACAGGAAAATGTATCATACCATCTGTCCTGCATCATACTGAATGATGCCAGGTACACTTCTTCAGAAATGTATAGAAGAAATGTTTATTGCACATATAGTTTGAGAAAGAAGATGGGATCAAAATAAAACCTGCTTATTTGAAGGAATTAACAAACTTACTACTTTGCAATATTCTGCTACTCTAAGTACAAATAGTATACTGCACATATCATATTTGTGTCACAATTTACAATCATGAGAAATATTTACAAGATTAGAAAGTTCAACTTACCGGCAATGTGAGACTGAGGAAGGTTAGTTGGCTTCCGTCGGCTGATCTGCCTAGATTTGAAAGTCCTGCAGCTATGGCACGCTGGTTCAATATACCATTGGGGCATGGCTGATAAAGAGAAAAATTATAACAATCTTTACATGAATTGCACTCCTTTCTATCATTATATATCATGATACAGAAAAAAATTGAGGATTGAATGACATAAACAGGAATCCCAATAGTATTTTTGTACAAAATTTATTGATCAAAACTAATTAGGTAAAGCCTAGGCCTGTTAATCTAGACTAGGGTCCATGTGTCTTTAAAATGTTATAGATCTAACGTCCGTACTGGTAAAATCGCCACTTTGAGTGAATGTTTTGTGTTACCTTCTATTATAATGACTTCAGCCTGGAAATATGAGTCCTAGTTGTAATCCTTGATAGTTTTTTTTCCTAATCCACCTTAATTCATATCTCCTGGATGTCGAAAATATTTCCAAAACATTGTTTTATTTCTTGCCTCCATTACTGGTGAAATGTTTGATTCGGTATCGTTAATCGCCGACGCGAGTTATGTCAATGCAACTAGCGTGCGGGACTGTGCGGTGTGAACGCTGTACAAACCCTATGGCAAAATTGTTAGATGCGCATAACACGTAAAGAATAGCCATTGCGCAATCGATCGATCGCGATCTGGCTCATTCAAAATACGTGTTTGCGTGAATTCGCCACCGCATTTTTTAGCCGGCTTAATCGCCAGTTTTGCAATATTTGTTTAATGTAATATCGCCAATACATTTTTTGATTTATGGTAATTGAAATTTGGTATTTTGTGCATTTTGAGATGATGTTTGGATAATACTTAGTAAAAGTGCGCTGAAAAAGTTGAGTGCAAGTCAGCCATTTTGTTGTATCGCATGCGTGAACATGAGTGTGTATGACCAATGGCTGAACGGCTTGTGGGCGGTACAGACGACATCGTGATGTTTTCAGTGGCACAAACAATTTTCCCCGTCCTTTCCGGTAAGGAATTTTACTTTGATTGGTCGATTAGTATTCAGCTCATTATCATAATATTAACTGACATGTAATATGCGCTCATTTTGACAGAAGGAAAGACTTAATCATCCGTCGGCGACACTACTTTCATGGCGATAATGCCATAACGGACGTGAGACCCAACAATAACTTTCAATGCAACTTAAAATTGTATTCTTTCTTGGTAAAATTCTCTACAATATGTCCCTACAATTTCATTTTTAGAAAACAATTCTTAACCAATAAAATAATGCTGGAATCAACATTGCATGCAGTGCAGTGGAGGAATGGTCTTGGGATGGGGCCTGTTGTATAAAACTTACCAGCAAGAGAAATTTCTTTGGAAAAATATGAGAAGAATTAATTATTAATAATTATAAAAATAATAATTGGATCTAGAGTCTATACCACTGATTTTACCATAAAAACTCTGAATAACCAGAGTTTTCCTCTTGTAAGTTTTATCAAGGCCTGACGTTAGCCTTCGTGGTGATGCTAAGGATCATACAGAGTATTGATGATGGCACATTTTTTTTTTTGCAATTTCAGATTTGTACGATAGACTTCCATGAATTTCTTGAATCTTGCTTCCCTTAAAAAAAATGTAACACAGACCCAATTACCCTACTGCATATGAAGGTAATATATCTATGTTGTACAAACAGATCTAGACCTGGGATTTAACCGTTAGATGTGATCATCAAATGTTCCAAAACCTGAAATGTTCTGAGTGAGTGAGACAGTCATTATCACATTCACGGAATTCAATACATGGGACTACGTATTTAACAGGTATGTTTCACTTTGTATTCGTACCTCCTGTTCTTCTTGTTCATCATCATCAGAGTCTATATCAGAGCTGTATGGTTTTTCCACTTGTAAACTTTGTTCCGGGGGTATTTCTCCATCTTGATCTGCCGGAATTTGCTCAGTTAAGTCGCTGAAAGATACAGTTGCAGGTCGACTTTCGTCGGCAACAGACTCCATTTTGCCGTTTCCAGGGAACAATAGTTCGTTGACCTTACGATCCGTCAATCAATCTTGGAGGCTAGTCTAGCTACCAGACTCTTTTTTGAACAATTAATGAGCTTACGAGGGCTTACGAGTAAAATTACCCCACCCGCTACTTCGTGCACATAAAAAATGACAGTAAAATGATGAGTGGGTAATTTTTTTCATGGATTTCAGCTTTTCCCCCTTACATAGAATACTGTATGCTTTCTTTTTCTTTTTGCCCATGTTGGAAATTCTATTAATTTGGCCGGGATTTTGGCCCAGGCATTGGGATAGATATTAGGATTCTATATACATGTAACTGAAAATAAAACCTAGGCAGGCGGGCAGGGGAACTAGTCTCCCCCGCCCCCTCCCCCCTCCCCCGCCCCCCCCCCAAAAAAAAATATGGACAACCCCCAAATTCAGGTTATTGCATAAAATACTTGGTAAGTTTCTCTAACAAGTCAGAAATCCTAATGAGTAATACAGGTACTTTTTAAATATCCAGTTGTCGAAAGCCACATCCTAATACTTTCATATAGGTATCGTTCTACAGTGTGTCCCAGAAAAAAAGAAACCGAGATTGATGAAGATATTTTTATATGTTATTAACAAATATGACAAAAAAAATCGTACATAGTTGGAAAGCATATTTTCTCTTCTTTAATTTGATACCAGGCGCAAAGATTTCCATTCACGCATGACTGAGCAAAGACAATCAGAAGGGACACATGTATAAAATCATTTGCACGAGCAAACTTGAAATTCAAACGGCCACGCTTGAATGTATTCAGAATATCTTCGATATTGAAGGACATCAGTAAAAAGCCTATTTTATCTTCTTTCGTATGATACCTCATTTATGAAAAATGAGCGATGCATGAGTGAGAAAAGATAATTTGAAATGATGCTTGTTTGGCTTGTTTCCAGAAATGTTCCAAAATGCATTCATTAACTCTGCTTTCTGGATTTGGCAGCCAGCACCAAGAAATTACCTCACTAACAAGATTCGGAGCGTATTGTTGTGCCCGAAGCGAGATTGTGTGAAGTCAGCTGTGCGTGATCCTTTTGTTTAGGTTGCCTCTAAAAGTTCAATATGTAATCATACTGAAAATCACGCTAAAACAGGCATGTTTTAATTTGACATGTTCTCCGTCATACGTTATTCATTTTTTACGCATGAGGTGTCAGATAAAAGAAGAAATATTGAATATTCATGTCATGCTGTTATTTCTTAAAAATAATTACATTTACTACCCCGAAAATGCACTCAAACATGGAATTTGTGCGTGCAAATGAAATTTTGGTAGCATCAATATTCATTGTTTTAATTCACTCATGCGTGTGCAATGAAAACTATGTTGTGTATCAAATGAAAGAAGAGAAACACAGCTTTACAAACATACCTAATTCATCTAAGATATTGTTTATTATGATCGAATATTTTTGCCATGAAATCCGGTTTCCTTTTTTCTAGGACACACTGTATAATGTTTCCAATTAAAATAAAATCTTTGCAACATATCCACCATGTTACTAGTGTCTGTGATAAGGTCTTAAACTGAAGCCCTGAATAAATTGCGGTTCAAAATAAGTGCTTCTAAAAAGTGAAAATCAACAAACGACCATCTCAGTTTTTCCCCAAACACTACTGTGTTATTTGCCCCAGGACATTAATTCATGTACTGATATTAATCTGCAAATATTTTGCCAGTGATAGTGCAGCTGTCTTAAATGCTGTGTTCTCGGGTATGTAATACAACTATGTATTTGTCCAT
This sequence comes from Eucidaris tribuloides, assembly GCA_001188425.1. Classification (NCBI taxonomy): domain Eukaryota; kingdom Metazoa; phylum Echinodermata; class Echinoidea; order Cidaroida; family Cidaridae; genus Eucidaris; species Eucidaris tribuloides. Next base: position 13,443 of record JZLH01S0111288.1, on the reverse strand, counting down.
TCAAACACTACCATGTAGGTCAGGTAAGATATCAAAGTTTGATAATCAATATTTCTTTTTTTTAATCATACTTCTGATACACTGTCTTAAATTTCATATTAAAGTTCTTTCATTTAATAATATTAATTGAAATATTGAGAAAGCACATATTTATTTTGGTGTATGAACAAACTGCAATTAATATATGTACATTTGGCACTTGAGGCAAAATGGACTATTAATAAGCATATTGAAAACTTGACAGTTTGGTTAAAAAATGGGGAACTAATCTATTAAAGTAGTTGTTATACTGTAACAGAAAATTAGGGAGTTCTTTGAAATCATGGAAGTGGCCCTATATAATCACTTACTTTTAACAAGAAAATACAAGGTAAAATAATGCCATCTCCACCCTTCCCCCCCCCCCAAAAAAAAAACTTCCAAGGGATTTCTAGCCCCTCCTCCATTCATGATGTAACTCCCATCTTCTCTGTCCTACTCAAAGTCTTTATGCTACTGCTTGAAACAGTATACATGTACAGTATAAACTGGCACAATCCAAATAATTTGGCTTAAAATATTGTGCCCCCATCATGGAACCAGCGGAACCAGCCTACACGCATCCATGCAAACTAATAACTGAGTAAATTTGTTACTGCATCCGAAGGCATAGTGACACCTATATGTATGACAAAATGAGCACAATTTTCACATTTAATTTTTGCATTGCTAATTACACGAGACGCACAAGCATACACTCATATACACATTTGCATGCACACAGAAAGAAAAACACAAACCATTCATTAAGCACACTGAGTGTTTGTCTGGAAGTATGGCTATCTGTATTTAACCCGTTGACGACTAAACATGAGATATCTCGTCTCAAATTCTATGGGAAATGCATATGCAAAATAAAACTGTCTTCAATGGGTTAAAATATGCGACCCGTCATCAATAACGGTCAGTAAGTCACAATGTTCGTGTCACAGTGTTCGTTTAACTGCAGTAAATAGTCGAGTTGGGTTACAAAAGTTCATTCTGGGATTCTGATATTTTCTAAATGTACAAACACTCATCTTTCATCTGTTCAAATACGAGGACCAGAAGTGATTGAGAAGTATGAGTTTTCTTGAAATGAACTTCGACCATGTTTTTGCAGGAGCTTGAAAATTTGGCAGAATTTAATCTTCACATCCCTGTAATCCTAGTATAATTGCTTGTTATCCAGTATCATCAAGTCCCCCTGTAATAATTTTGTTAACACCACAAAGCCACTTTTATGAACTATTCATTGACAGTGACTGTAAGAGCCAAAAAAGATTGTTCAATCCACAGTTTTTTCGAAAAAAGACTAGTTTACCTAACTTTCTACAGAACAGTTGTCAAAGGTCTCCCATTTTGCATGAATGAGTACTAGCTTTTCAGTCATTTTTCTCTGCTTTCCTAATAATGGCTTAGGCAACAGTCCAAACTCATGAATGGGGTTTTAAATGGTTTCGCTTTATCTATCCTAGACAGATTATACATCATTTCAAAGCTTAGAGTCTGTACTTTAAGACTGCATCAAAAATGCAATTTATTTCTCTGACTTTTGCCGCATTTTGTGGTATGAGGGTACATATCCTCAATCAATTGTTTTGTCATTTTGTACCTGAAAAATATAAATTTCATTAGTGGTATTTAAATCTCATTCTTTTCGGATCAAAATCCCTAATAACAAAAACATGTAAAAAGGTTCTGGTGAATATTTAATTACATCAATTGATTTGACAAGTAACTCAGTCTAGTACAGTATATTAAAACTTATGTTTCTACAAGTCGTACCATACACCCACATGCAGATACACAAAGACACAGCAATGATACATTAATACACAATAGATACTTGTACTTAGAATTTAATCCATACAAAAGTTGATAAACAAACATAAAATATGCACATTATATACATAACTATACAAAGGATATTTTCAGGAAGCATTGCTAGTACTTTTTACTTTCATCAGCTAGAGTCTAATAGAAGACACATATACATACAAACAGATGGTTTATGATAAACGTCAATGTCCAGCCACATTGCATTTCGATTGGGTTCACATGATAGTGCATGAAGGAAAAGATATTCTGAAGTCTTTTCCTCCCCCCCCCATCCCCCACCCCTCAAAAATAATTTTCAATACTATTTCTTCGTAACATTCCAATCCCAAACTAAGAGCAGTCAACCCAATTTCAACTGTGAATAGATGCAATCAGTCATACATTTTTTTGTTCAACTTATCATGTATTGATTCATATCTTGTTGTGAGCATGATGAAGCCATTTGATCGCATTACTGTATAGGATTGCCAAGATATAAATCTGTCAATTTCACTGCGGAAATTTATTCACCACAAAAATTATCTTGATACATTGTGTACTCTTGTAAAAAAGAATGCTAATATAGCAAAATCTTAGAAGAGAGAAGGTTGATCATTGTATTATAGAATGATAAGAGAGTACACTTGATCAGTTGTCACATAATGAAGCTAACAAAAAGGAAAATCTTGTTATAACAAGAAAAAAAATTCTGGGCCCAAAAGTTGAAATTTCTTTTGTATTTTGTTTATACAAACTTAACCTAATAACACTTTGATATAACAAAGTGTTTGTTATAACAAGAGTCTACTGTATTAAAAAATGAAAGGAAAATCACCACTGTTAACAAGACACACTGCTTTATTTAACATAACACACACATTTCTTCCATTGTAATTAGACAAGCAGGACAGGTATCCTGGACATTTCATTTGTGTCAAGAAACAATCATTTCTATTGAAAAATATTGAAAAAGAAATATAATTTTTTATGAATATCTGTTACTACCTGTTTAGTTTGTGAAAGTTACTTCTTATGAATGAATAATTAAATATATTACATGTACACCAGTATTTTAACTGCATACAAATCATGATTTATGAGAACCTCAAGTAAACAGTGTCGCGTAAAAATTAAATTGGAGTAACTGTAGATTAATAAAACAACACTTATCTTGCATAGTGTATTTATTTCAAAACTGTACAGTACTTACTGCACCTTTTTATCCCTATCCTGTAGCTCTTGGTAGGTAGGTGTATGATTGGAAAGGTTCTAGTCAAAACAAGGTGTAATCACAATTTGTAAACTGTTTTTGAACTAGAACAATTAGCCAGTTTGGAGTTAATCCATGGAACGAATAGGGACAGTGATTTTCCGTTTACCAATAATTGAAATGGAAAATCTGGTTTGGTTCTGCCTTTTTCATGTAAAAAATTCAGGGAATTCACCTTTGCAAAATGAAATTCATGTTTTTGATGGGTACATTTTCTACGACAAAATGGAATTTCCAATGTTAGATCAAGTTGAAACGGAATAACAGGTTTTCAGAAACGGAAAAGACCATTTTTTGAAATGGAAAATCACTGTCTCTAAACGATTGAGCTCATAATACCATATAACCCCTTCAAAAAAAATTCTGCAACTCAACTTTGAGCATTGATATCTCTCTTGGTATTTTAGTATAATTCTTGATATTGGTATCATTGAAATGTATGTTTATTTCCCTTTACAATGATACCTCATTTGCTATGATTATGGACTCATGGAATGTGCAAGACATTTTAATATTAAGGGCCAAGTGAAAAGTGAAAAATTGCAAAAATGCAGACCAGTTCAGCATGCATGTGTATGGAGAGTGAATTGTGTTTAATGATGATGTGATAGTTTTTAGTGAAGTGTCATGCGTTGATCGATGGAGGCGACCTTGGAAAATTGCCAGAATCCCAAAGGAACTCAAACACAATGATAATTTCACAATTACCCACTTAAAGATTGATTCCAAGATTTGCAAGTCCATCAGTTCCCTTCATTATCAATATCAAACGGTAGTTTAGTACTTACAAATGGTGTGTTGAAAGTTTGAGATCCATATGTCACAAATTTGTTGTTTTATGAGAAAAACTAAAAACGATATGCTAACAGAATATTATTCTTTCCGCGAGTTTAAATTTTGCTCAATTGCAGATCACGGTTCACATGACCAGTGGAGCACACTAATTTGTTAAACAGCTCAACTCGGCGCGACCTTCGGCTAACCGCTGATAGGACAATTTTGGAACGCACAGAACGGCCTGTGCACGTTACGTAACGTCACTGTGTAAATATTGAAGTTTAAATGCCAAGGTTTTCACCAAAACTACGTATTCTACCAAAAGGTTCTATGACAGGTGTTTATTTATATTAATCTTCACATTGTGAACGATTTGCGCTGATTTAATTCATTTTGCTGTTTTCTGGCGTGCAAATCCCGTACTCTGTCTTTAAATCTCACTTCAGACCGATTAAATGGTCGAGGTGGTGGAGTTGTGCTGTATGTAAAAGAGGATATTACTTTTCACTTAGTTAATAATGTGCCAAATTCTCCCGACTACCAATCTATTTTTATTGAGATTAAAAACACAATTGGTCGAAATAATATTGTGGTCGGTGTCACCTATCGTCCCCCCGGGTCGGACATTGATAATTTCATTGATTATATGGAGATATGTGTGAACTCTTTAACCCGGGGAGGTAAACACTTATATCTACTTGGTGATTTTAATGTAAACCTTTCCCCTGGAAACGACGAAGTGCTTCATAGTAAATTCTTATCATTTCTACATACATATTCACTGTACCCATTAATAGATAAACCAACACGTGTATGTGCTTCTTCTCAAACTGTAATTGATAACATTATAACAAACGTCATTGATAATGAATTTCAAAGTGGTATATTCTACTCCGAGATTTCCGACCACATGCCTATTTTTGTTATTCATAAAAAAGCAATTACCAAAAATAATCCCAAGCAGTCTGAATATTTTCGGAAATTTAATGCAAATGAAATCAACTCCTTGATCAAGGAACTAAGAAAAGAAACCTGGTCTGATGTGTATTCCGAAAATGAAAATGTTGATAAAGCTTATGACTCCTTCCTTCATAAATTAACAAGTTATTACGAAAAAAACATACCCCTCCAAGTAAAGAAGAAAAATGGCAGACGTAGAATT
>JZLH01S0111259.1:8874-21633 GCA_001188425.1 Eucidaris tribuloides | reverse complement strand
GCTGCGTGCAGCCGAATTGCTCTAGTTTACATTATTATGTCTTTAGAATCTTCCCTCATATAAAACTATACAAAAATCGAAGGACCCAATAAAAATATGTATCCTGAGCCGGCTCGAAGCTTGGTTGCTATTACGCATGCGTGATAATGGCCAGGGATCCAATATGGGAAAAAATTGGGCGTCCAATGACGCCCAATTTATTCCCATATTGGACTCTTGGCCATTACGCATGCGCTGATGTAAATGACGCATTGCGGCGCGCGCGAGCGTTCACCGCGTATACGCGTATACCGTATATACTGGCGCGGCGCGCCGGTTGAGAATTTTATTAATTTGCAGGACAGACTGCACTAACACACGGCAGTGTGGTACGATTATGCTACCGATAACTATAGGCCTATCATTGTGATTATTAGAGTCAGAAGTATGGTATAAGTAGGAAAGAACGTGGAAGAAGGAGCGCTGATTTATTTATTTTTTCTATTTGAGGGGGTTTCTGATAGATTAAATGTAGCCCGGGAATGTAGTGTTAATACATATGGTAAGTCTACTACTCATCGACCACCGTTTTTTAAACCGACCTACCTCGCGCACTGGCCTTCTTGCGTAAAAATTCACAAAATACACGTAGGACTAAGCGCAATACGCCACAATATCCAAAAAAGCCAACAACCAAGAGAAATGAGGAGGAAACACATAAGAAATTAACGGAATTTAAGAAAAATCTTGCGCATCGATGTTAATACACGTTTTGCCATTCACTGTGACGCGCGTTGCAATCCCGAACGGGTTGTGTACGGTACGCGGCGCATTAGAACGGCGCCGTACGCACCGGGAACTATCGCGCAAAGTTGTAAATGGAATCTAAGGACACAGCTTCCATTTATCCTCTCATAAATCATGATTTTTCATGAAAAATTCAATACTGAGCATTTGAAAAATGCTATATTTTGCAACATATCCTGAAAGTCCTAAAAACTCACACTCTCCGTGTTAAATCAATAGGCAGTAGGCGGTCGGTTTAAAAAACGAGCTTGCAGCTGTGCTCGTGAAAAACGTTACTTGCGGTCCGTACGCTAACATGCCTCCGTGCGTTCAATAGGAGGTAACAATCTGAGCCCGAAAAGTGAATCTACACCATTTTCTGCTTAAGTGTGAGAAAATTTAGGTAAAACTAACAAATATTTTCTGAGATATGGTGTGATTAAGCTTAAGCGGTCGATGAGTAGTACATCCAACCATATAATAAAACACTGAAAGGGTCAAAATACGTCTGCACTGGCCGTATTGAAATACGACACGAAATGTGAATGATTTGCACTTATTTAAACCTAGAATCCAGGAAGATCCTAAAAACAAAATAATGATAAAATTGGATTCTTCGTCTTCGTCCAATACAAAATTTATTGGTCTCGCTAGGAGTTGACAAATATTGGGCTCGACTACGTCTCGCCCAATATTTCCCAACTGCTAGCTCGACCAATAAATTTGTGTATTGGACTCAGTGAATCCAATTTTATATCACAATTAAGGTATTATTAATTACTAGCCATGCTTTTTAAGATTCAAATAAATCTTAAATTCATCATAATGCTGCTTTGCTTATTTTATTCAATTAAGAGAAAAAAGTCAATTGTTGGAAAATAAGAATAACACGTCTCATAAATAAAAATCAATGGTCGCACGCCATTGACAGACTTGATAATTTATAGGCTAGATTATTGTTTTAATAATCATTTTTGATCATTTTCTAGGGAACATTGGGCTTATTTTCGGTGGACACAGAAAATATTGTACTCCTTATGAAAACATAGGACTCGTCTGCGACTCGTCTGATATTTGTCACAAGTCGTACAATATTTCTTGTGTCCACCTCAAAGCCATCCAATATTATATAAACATCAGAGAAGGCAATATTTCTCAAATTAGAGAATATTTACTGTTAATGCCCCTCTGCCGGGAACATTTGCTAGGGCCCTTCTGCCAGACAAGCAAACTATTTACATGGTTTTGAAAGCACCAACGGTCCGACGTGGTACGTAATCTCCTTGTTTCCCATGGAGCCAAATAGGATTTTCTTGACCGGTAGCTTGTACTTCTTGGTGATGTTGCCCCACTGCGAGTAGCCCTGGTTCATGGATGACCAGGCTGCCGTCGGGTTGACCGAGGGATCGGCCTCATATCGGATCTCTTGCCAGGCATGCTGCAGTCATCATTAAGAGATTACAACTGAATCTTAATTAAATTAAATTGAAATTTATTTGTCTTCCACAAAAGCGTATTAAATACATACAAAATAATCACTAGATGTTAATTCGTCACTAAGACGAATTGGTGATCCGCGTAACCGCTCCGATCATTAAATTTAAAGAAAATGTGACAAACAATGCATATCAATCATCATTGCATGATGAAATAATGTCCCTCATCACCTGAAATTGTCTATTAAACATTAGTTGAAAATTTGACGTGCGCGTACGCGTTTGTTGCCACGCGCGGACGGTTGTGATTAGCACAAGTGATGACTTTGAATCTGTAGTTACTGTGTACCAAGTTTTGTTATCTTAATCCACCCCATTCATGAGATATGCGCGAAATACGATTTTTATTTGTGACGTCACAGATGACGTCACAAGTATTCTACATGCAAAGTAGTAACTGAACTCTTATCTACGGATGAAAGGCTATCAGAATGAGCAATACCAGGTAGGGGTCATGGTTTATTCTAGAGAAAATTGACTGATTTAAAACTTAATTTTAAACGTACGCGTATGCGTTCGTCGTGACGCCCGCACGCATATGATAAGCACGCATGATGACCTTTGACCTGAAGTTATTGTGTACCAAATTTGGTGATGTTACTCGACTCCAGTCATGAGATATATCCGAAATACGATGTTTCTCTGTAACGTCATAGATGACGTCACAGCACTTTGGCATAGAAAACGATGGATGAAATGCTATCTACGCATCATATTCTATCAGAATAAGCAATAAAAAGTAGGGGTCACCGTTAATTCTAAAGAGTTATGAGTCATTAAAAAATGCCCATTTTTCACTACGCGCGCAATGCGCGCGCATTTACGTTTTTGGGACTTGTAAGCGATATTTTGGGTCCTAGTGGTCGGGAAAGGGTTCTAATTGATGGAGAATTCAGTCAGAAATCTAAATTCATCGAATAAACGACGATATTTGGCCAGGAAAGGGGTGCGCGCGGAAAAAAACGCGCGCGTACGCGCACGCACCAAATGCTCCAAATGACCTGAAACGTATGCTACTGTTAATAAGAAGTCATTTGGAGCATTTTAAAACTTTTTAAATTTTTGACGCGCCCGTGCTAGCCCATCATGACGCGAGCGCGCACATGATTATGTCCAAAAGTTGACCCTTGACCTAAACTTAACTTCTGCCAAATTTTGTTGTTTTATTCCACTGCCAGCTTGAGATATTGCAAATGTAGGCTAGGACTAGCTTTTGGCTTATGACGTCATTGATGACGTCACAGACATGGTCAGGAGGACATTCTGTAGGTATTGACATGGGACATAACTATGCCAAGTTACAAGATGATTGACGATGTTGTTCTTGAGATATCTGATGCACAAGAATGACCAGAAAGAAACACGAATAAATAAAGAAAAAGAAAAAAATTCTGACGAAATCTATGGTGATCCGCGGTTACGCGGATCACCAATAAGGAACAAATATTGTTACATTTTCATCTATACATAAATCATACAAGAAATATAATCAGTATTTGACATGTTAAACAGTATAATCAATCACATTTCTAAACATAAACATATTTGACATACATTGATGAAGTACAGGTTCAATACCTAAAATTTCAATACAGTGGTCCCCGCTTAATTCGGTACGCATTTGCATGGCATTTTTTTAAACCATTTAACACGAGTACCCTATGTAGCGGAATAAATTTCAATAAGTAATATAAGAAATGTTTTGGTAACTTTGACCCATTTAAACCCATTATGCAGAGACTTAGTAAAATTAATCATTCAGCCAAAGTATACATTATTCACACTATTCCCCCTGTTGTTAAAATATACACATTCTTCTGTATTATAAAACATATTCAGTACATGACATATCAACACAATAATACACATGAGCATATTTTACATAAACAGAATATAAATATATATTAATATGTATATTAACTTTTAATGTGTTGAACATTTTCAAACAGTGCAGCATTGAGAAACTTTTGGAGTAAAGTGTCAAATTCCACAACTAAAACTGTTTACACATGCAAGGTGGAGAAAAGAGTTGTGAACAAAAGTTAACTTTAGATAAAAGCATTACACTTTCCATCAATGTAGTTATTATAATATAGTGTTATTACTTATCCCAGGCCTTCAACTCTGCTTGGTTGAAAAAGTAGGAGAAAATTTGGAGCAAAATTCTCCAAAAAGTAGGAGAAAAGTAGGATTCAATCCAGCAAAGTAGGATATCTATAAGTACTGGTACTGTTTGGAGTAGAAACCCCAAAGAAAATGGAAAAATGTGGAATCCACGGAAAAAATATATTTTAAGATTGCTGAAAAGGCTGAAATCTGTAGAAACAAAGTTTCCTTCACAAACAGGTGATGATGGTAGTTACAGCATTCTCACTAACAACCTGTAAAGACTGCTCAGCTCTAAACAAATATTAAACCTATCCCAAAGTTGTTGTTTGTTTGTTTTGGACAAAGAGTAGGAAAAGGTACGAAAATAACCAGGGTGTGTGCACAAATAAAAAGAGCTGAAAAAAATCTGAAATTACAAAAGCTCCTAAACTTTCGTACAGAGCAAATTCACAAAAAGCTGAAAATAAGGTGAAAATCAAAAACAAAAAAAGTTGAAATCAGCTTTAAAGACAAACTCTCACACCCCTGAAAAAAAAGGATTTTTAGGGGGGAAATATGAAAATTAGGATTTTCACCAAAAAGTAGGAAAAAGAAGGACCAGGTGAAGGCCTGCTTACCCCCATTATTTTTTTCAGTTCTTGGATCTGTTTATCAGTTGCTCCATAGACGATGTCCTTGCTATAGCTATGTCCAGCAGGTGCTACCTCCATCTCATTCCCTGTGTGTGCTAGGACCATCTCACCTGTGGTGGGCAAGACGAGATGAAACTAGGATTTGAGATTTTGTGTCAGATTAACCCGTTGGCTACGGGAACCAGATGTGCCCTGCGTTAACTCTATAGGATTTTCAGAACTCGGAGGCAACGGGTTAAAAGTTATAAAGAATGACAATAAAAAAAAAATACCTACAAGATCACACCATCCTGCAGATATTATCCTTGAATAATGTTATTTGCAAAATGAGTAGATTTTTGTACAGTCTTTTTGTTGTCCACTGTCAATTATTCTCACTGTCAATCATTGACAATTGTTGACATTTATGCCGAATTACTCTACCAGAGTCATTACTTTAAAGGAAGGGAATCTCATTTGCATGCGTCCTGCAGCACAGCAAAAAAACATCATTCATGCTCCTAGGCTATGAAATATGAAGGATATATCTGTGAAATCTGCAGATCAGTAATTACCTGGAATTTGAAAAATGCGGCCAATACCAACTGCTAGCTTAGTGTGTGTTCTGTGCCAGGTATTTTTGTCTCTTCGAGACAATAATTCAAATTAAAGTCTAACGGTCACTATAACACCATTAAATAATAATAATGATGATGATGATGATGATGATGATGATGATGATGATGATGATGATGATGATGATAATGATGATGATGATAATAATAATAATGATAATAATAATAATAATAGGTTCTTATAGTGCACTATCCACACAGTATCATAGCGCTTACACATTATTATTACCCCGGTCACAGGATACATTAATTCAATTTAGCACTTCTAGTGCTCACTCTCCACTCCCATTAAAACTGAGTTTCTAGATCTTATACCTTGTTAAAGGTTGCTAGATGGTATTTTTTTCTACATACAAGTGTATATCCACAATGTTAATTAGTAGGCATGCAAAAGAGACAACCTGACTTTAACCCTATGTTAACTCGGGGGGGGGGGAGGGTCAAATTGACCCCTCCCCCTCGACGAATTTTGTGACTACTCCGCCACGCAAAATTTTTTGACCGCGTTGCTCGCTGACTTTCTACTTTCATGTCTTGCGCAACTTTTGAGACCATTTTTGCAAAAATCGAACATATGGTTACAACGCTGCGTGACTTTTTATACATGCATCTTAGCCCCAAAATTGCTCAAAAACGTGATTTCGTGTACAAAATCAATGCAAATTGTGTTTTCAGCCAAAAATCATAAATGTATGATTATCTTTACTTTTACTGGTTGAAATGGATTAATTTTATGCTGTTTATGATCGTAAAAGTGTCGTCGACAAAGTTCATCGAAAAAACAATAAAAAACAAAAGGTCAAAAAACAAAGAAATACATAAGAAATTCACAAAACAATAAAATTAATTCTGATTCGGCAAATTTTTTTGTAGATAATTGTTAGAAATGTCAAAATGAATATTTTCACCAAAAATTAGCATTCTACTAGCTATTGTAAGTGAGTTATAAACGAAAACATAATTTCATACACTTATTTGCATAATTGATTACTTTAAAAAATATAAAAAATCAATTTTTTTTAAATTTTACTATACAGTCTTGTAGTTTACATCCGGCTCTATGCGCGTGCAAATTTTTGCGGCAATCGGTGACTGCCGACGAGATCTGAAGGGGGGGGGGGTCAAATTGACCCCCCCCCCCCCAGGAAAAACCTGGTCTGAAATAGTCCATGTAAAATAGGGTTAAACAAATATTTGCAAAACTTGGAACACATTGGCAAAAATTGCTTTTTCATTTGCCAAAAATATTGACATTCCATATAAAAGAGGAAAAGTTGGCAGGGTACTACATAAACAGTTATAAGAACTTTGTAATCCACACACATTCTCAAACTCACCGTTTTTGGTACAGACGACTTTGATCGGTTTCACGCCATAATTAGGACATCTTGGTCTATAGAGGATAGTGTTTCGGAGACTCTGGACAAATTTCATAGCTGAAATATAAAGAGTAAATGTGACCTGTCACCACAAAGTCCAAAAAATAAGAAATTGTGTTTTTCACATAGTTTAAAATGGAGATGCTAAGCTTTAAAATGAGGTATAATTTGTCTAGGATAGACCAAAGCAAACCTGCTTAGAACCCCGCTCACATGTTTGAAACTATCACCTCAGCCATTATCAGGAAAATGGAGAAAGTATGGCTGAAATATGATCATTCATGCCAAAATGCGCGAGGCCTTTTGACAATAACTGTTCCATAGAAAGCTCTGTAAAACTTGTCACTTTCCAAGAAAAAACTGTGGATTGAACAGTCCTCTTTGGTTCTTACAGTCACAATCGTTGAATAGCTCATAAAAGCAGCTTTGTGGTGATACCAAAATTATTACAGGGGGACTTGAAGATGTTGGATAACAAGCAATTTTATTTACGGTTACATCATGGTTAATCTCGCAATGTGAAGATCGAATTCGGCTAAATTTTCAAGCTTCCATTAAAATATGTTTGAAGTTCAATTCAAGAAAAATCATATTTATGAATCACTTCTGGTCCTCAAACTGCCGTTGCGACTTATTGATTGTTTTGTGGTGACAGGTCACAAATAGTAAACAATGATGCATTGTCAGGGGTTACTTCACAACCAGGGTATACCAAGGACCTCACTTGACATGAAAAATAAATTGACTTGTATTTCGTTAGTTCATTGTTTTTTATGTTGTGGACAAGTTATGTGAAAGATCTGTAAAATTCTGATACATTGAGTCTCTAGATTTTATTAGACAGATAATATATTTTGAATTGCATGCAGAGAAGGCATTCACTTTTTGTATTTCATTAGTAGGTTGTTGTTTTTTTAATGTTGTGGACAAGTTAAATGAAAGATCTGTCAAATTCTGATGCATTAAGTCTTTAGATTTCATGAAATAGATACTTAGAATTGCATGCACAGAAGGCATTCACTTTTTTTGGAAAGGGCCGTTCTTGATGAAATGCTGACATTCAACATTCAATCGTGCTGTACAATTCGGCCTCAATTATACGGCCATCACTAAACCGGAGCTCTCTGTTATCCGGACAAAAGACTTATCAGTCATGGCCTGTAATTGATGCACCTTTATCAGAAGTGTACACAGAAACCTGATGGGTATCAGGGAACAATAAATAAGTATCACTTGTGGGAGGTCTGTTGCAATTTGTGCATGGTCTTTGGGTTGTTTATACAATATCTTATGACATGTATTACCTCCACCCTATGCTATGTTTGTACATTATCTCTCTCATCCGGCCATATCACTTATCCGGATGGCTGCTGGTCCAAACATGGCTGGTTAATCGAGGTCGAACTGTACTTCGAAAGTGAGCGAGTGTGAGTGTTCATTATAAGTTTGAAGCATATACAGAGTGTTTATAAAAAAAAAAAGGGGGGGAACCCAACTTCCACTGGTAATATTTTATTCAATAAACATAATTATATTTATTACAGTATGTCATAGAAACTTTTAATTCATTCTCTTTCATTAGATACCAAATATGTTGAGATAATGTCATGCATGATTGAATAAAACTTACTTTAAAAGGGTAATATCAGTAAAAGTACTTTGTGCACAAGAGTAGAAAGTATTCGTTAAATGCTTGGAGATGTTCCTAGCCCCTTCCTCGGTAATGAAACATTGGGGTTGGCGTGAAGCATTTCTTGGACAAGACTTCACAAAATTCTGTACCAGTAAAAAAAATTACAGAAATACCAGGAAAAAAAGCTCCTCTCATTGCACAACATATTTTTATGGCACATACTAGTCAAACATTGTCAAGAGCATATGCTGGAATCTTCAATTTTACTTTGCTTAAAATTCTAATCATTCAGACATATGGGACTAAATTCATGATTCTAGCTACTTTTTAAAATTGTTCACTCTTTAAGGGGTGAAAGTCAAAAAAGACTAAAAGAGTGCATTCAGGATAAATTTGAGTGAGCATGAGTGATTTTCACTCATTTGGGAGTGACCTCAGGCGTTACACAAGGATTTCCAGTGATCCCTGAGGTCACTCCAAAATGAGTGAAAACACAAATATTCACTCAAAATTCACTCTAAATTCACTCCTTAAAGAGTGACAAAACAATGTTGTACAAACCTTCTCCATTGACGCTCAATAACTCAGCACTTAACCTCGTCAGCCACTCACCTGCAACAACAACAAAAAGAATTTGAGTTGCACAACTAATATTCCCTCAATATCATTCATTCAAAGATATTCTGATCATCAAAATTTTCAGATGAAATCAAGAAATATTTATTTCATATCATTCATTTATTAATTCATTCCAATTTTGATAAAAAGCATGTAAACATGAATATTAGCATATACAAACAGAAAGTAAATCATATGCAATATAATCAATACAATAATAAGCCATGTTAAATAATCAGTGGGAAATGAAAAAGAGAACTTGAAAATAAAGCACAGAGGCCTGGTGAAAAATAAGTTCTCCGATTGAGAAAAACATATACGTGTTGGCAGTAAAGTAATTACACTATCAGATACACATAACAGAAAAGACCAAACAACAACTCACTCCCCACCCCCCCCACCACCTCAGAAAATAAGTAAACATAATAAATCACAAAATTCAAATATAACATGAGATTGAGGAAGATCCCTTTTATGAATACTTAAAAAGGAAATACGTTTTAAGGCATTTTTTAAACAATTTTATATTTTGAGAGGAACATATTTCACTGGGAATGGAATTCCAAACACCAGGAAAGGTGAAGCGTACAGATTTTTTGGCAAAGGATGAATTTACTTTAAATAAATGAAAGGAATTTCTTATGCAGGTGTTATGATGGTGGATATTTCTATTAATACTAAACATTTGGGAAATATGCATTGGTAAGAGGTTTTGAAAATAAAAGAACTCAAGTAATGTTGTATGATATATAAACAAATCGTAATTTAAGACATTTAATTTTTTGAATAATGGAGCTGAATTTGAAGTGGCAAACACACAAAATTTCAGGTGAAATATGTGAAATGGTCTTTCTTTAACACAAACAGCTTTACAAACATAGACATAAGGACTAAATTCAGCCATCTTTAGATGTGAAATTTTCACAGACATTAATGGGGATTCATTAAATCCAGAGCATTTCAGAAAGTAGACATTGGAAGTTTGAGCAAGTTTGGTGAAACAATTATTCAAAAGATACAATTTATTTTCTCACAAATTCAATCGAACCTATATGTTGCTCTCTACATATGGCATCTCTTTGTGTCATAGCTAAATAACACTCCACTGATGTTAAACAATAAAGCCAAAGTATAGTTTTGGTTGATCAGACAGTTTTGTCATTCTTTCAAAATATATTCTATTGTTACCCAGACATCAGAAAACAATTATCAACTCTACTAAAAATGTTCACACACAGTTCACAATTATAGATGTGTAAATAAGTAGAGTCATACTATTACGCAGTACTTTAACAGAACACATTACCCCAGCGATAAAACAAAAAATTCCATCTTTATTACACTTATCGAAAGTCTTTTCCAAATCAGCTACCAATATTAAATCAATTTTATGTATAACAAAAATTTTGCGGGCACAGCACTTATTGAAACTTATAAGATAGCTAGCTAACACTCTTTGTTATCCAGTCCAAATTTCACCGCCTCCATTTATTTCATCGTCTTAACTAGGCTTCAGCTAACATCTATTCCAAACTATCCACTTAAATACAATTATAATTGTATTTATGAAAGACTTTACTACCAATGATGACCACTTCCAGATATAAAGTAGATAATTGACATATCATGTACACATCGAGGAACCATGGAACCACACACAATGTCGTATTTAATCATAATCTTTAGAAGGAACAATTTTTGTATGTCCCCACTACAGTAAAAAAAATATCTGATTAAGGGGGGCGGTCTTTCATAACTTTGAGTTTTAAAATTGTGGTCAAGAATTTGAAGCCCTAAAAAAATTTATTCAAAATTGATATGATGCTTTAAAAAAGCGTAAAAGTACTTAACACATTAAACTTACACTGAACTATCGGAACGAATAGTATATCAGTCCTACATTTTAAGTATTGCATTCATAAAGTACCTAGTTAACTCTTACATTCCACGAGAAAACCCCTCAAATTCAACTTATCTCAAATTCCAGATTAAAAATAGAAACAATTACATATCATAAAAAACACACTATAACTACAAACAAATTACAATTTTCTCAATATAAAAATTTAAGACATGTAGCCGAAAAAGTACTGCATACAAACATCTTTCTTAGAAAATGTGCTGTCATAATACTTAGTCACTTACCTTGAATCGTAACGATCTATAAAACTCTCAGTAATGCCGAGATATCGAAATGTACAATTTGAAAAGGATGAAAAGAACCACAAATACAAAAGAAAAAGAACGCTAACAACATTATAACACAACATTTAAATTAAGAATGGAAAAAAAATACGTAAACACACAAACAAACATATATAAGAACAGAAACACAAAAGTAAAAAAGAAACAAGAAAGAAAATAAAAAGAAACTAAAAGGAAATAAATCAAAGAAGTTGTGAAAAGGCTTATGAACGAAAGCAACGCAAGAAAGAGCACGAAATACAGCGAGCAGGCGAGCTAGAAAAGGAGAGTCTCACAAAACCGTAGAGCTGAGAGAAAATTAAAAAAGAGTGAGAAAAAAAAAACAACTTACCATTAGAGAAAAAAACACGATTTATAATTTAGTGAAAATCATGAAGGCTAAAATCTATATCACTGGCTTTATAACAATTGATGTCCTAGCAATGTAATTATAATACATAATGCTTTAGTTGTAGGCTTATGATATAATAGCATCATCTAATTTTGACAAAATGTAAAAAACGATAAGACAGATACACTTTCTGGAGAAAAATTTTTTGACTAACATAATTTATAAAAAAACAATCTCAAGCCATAAGCAATTTGCATTCTCCTTGACACCTCAAAACATTGAGCACACACCTTGCCCACACAGCTATTGAATGCAGACAAAGCGAATGTTCTGCATGTACCACTTTAAGAAGCTGCATGAGTACACCCCAATTAACATTGAGGATCCCTTATACACATGTAGGCATCTACCAACACCGGAATAGATCCAGAATTACAATACCAACCTGATACATATCCGACAATTAGAAAATGCCAGTAATTCATCATCGACCTCATTACTCGTCACTCTCATACAATTTTAAGCCATGACGCACAAAAACCACATATTTTGCGCTGTGTCCGCAACGCCGTCTACAGAAACAGCTCACTACACCATACTTCATATAATGTATGTCTATAGAGACCTGATACATCCTTCT
Source organism: Eucidaris tribuloides (assembly GCA_001188425.1). Classification (NCBI taxonomy): domain Eukaryota; kingdom Metazoa; phylum Echinodermata; class Echinoidea; order Cidaroida; family Cidaridae; genus Eucidaris; species Eucidaris tribuloides. The sequence goes on along the minus strand of JZLH01S0111259.1, from coordinate 9,211 downwards.
TGAGTATCAACATGAATAATGTTTGACTACACTTCAGACTATCATCTTTCTGTACTTCCCAGCTTCTGGGCTGGTTTTCATCCGCCCTGCTGCCACGCCCAGTGTTGTATTACTATGGCCCTTGTGAAAGTCTCCCCGGCACCGATAGTCACTAGACTCGGCGGACAGACCTTTCAACACAACCCTAGATCCCCTCCCCCTAAGATCATCTAATTTCCCCACAGACGTTGCCTTTAAAATCCACACTGGATCATTGATCGTCCCCACCGTCAAAATAATAAACCATGATTATATATTCAGTAAATATTTCCGATTCGCAGAACGCCCCATTCTTCAT
>JZLH01S0111196.1:13923-27368 GCA_001188425.1 Eucidaris tribuloides | reverse complement strand
ATGTGTGCGTGTGTGTGAGATCATGTGTTTGTATTTTTGTTTTTTTGTGCGTGTGTTTGTGTGTATGTACGCATTTATGTTGGATTAGCCTATATACTGTTGTATTTACATTAATTTGTTATGATGTTATCAATTCCGCAATGAAAATCAAATCCAAATTTAAAATATATCCAACCCAAATGGAGCATAAAGCAAATGACAAAAACATGTGCTGTATACCGATAAACAAATTAATTATTATCTACTACATCTTTATTCAGTTTGTAAGTCCTTTTGATTTTTTTGTTCAAATTTTTGCTTTTTTGCGAAGCGTTGTAATAACCTAAGTAAATTTATGCAGGGGCGTCGATCCATGTTTTGGATTGGAGGGCAAAAGTGAAAAATGTCCAAAATTTTCGGCGCACGAAGGGCGTCAAATTGTAATAAAAAAATTGACAATTTTGTATGTTTAAGAGTGGTTTTTATTCCATGTTTAATGGTTTATATAGTGCTTTCCAATGGTTTTTAAAACATATATTTACATTGCATATTATGACTTTTTCAATTGTCAAAATTATTGGGGGCCCGCGGGAAATGGGATATGTTTGCCCCTCCCCAAAATTTTTCTTGCGGGGGGGGCGGGGGTGATGCGGCCTTGCCCGCCCCCCCCGGTGGTGCGTTATTGGAGTCTGTAAGTAATATTCGATAATAAATTAACTAGCAAGGTTTTCACTTAGATACAAATGCATTCCACTAAATACTAGTGATTACGATTTAAAATACACCAAGTTCATCAGTGAGGTGTAACTGAAACACAACGATAAGTGACGATTCTTAAATGAGAGATCATCAGAACTTTAAGTCACACAGTTCTCTGATCAATGCATAAGTGTGTGTCTGCTATAGGAAACGCGTAATAAATATGAACGTAGATGAGAACATTTTCCAGTATCAATGTTGTAATGGCATGATAATGATAATCGAGATGCGGCTGCTAGAGTCGGAGGTGAACTAAATGTCATTATCAAACCAATCAACGTATCATGATTTAAAGGCGCATGTCATGACAGATATAAAAGCATTCTGTTTGGACAAAATGTAAAAGGGTCAGCTTTACACCATAAGCATGGACAGCCATAGTGGAAAATTGCACGTTTTTGTTTTACCGACTAGTCACAATCTGATAGCAATATGGCTGCAACAGTCCATGTTCGGTGATATGTACCATAGTATTCGAAGATAGTTTCCATCCCGTTGTGTGGTTAGTTGATCCCTTGACAGTGAGGCCTTAAAGGCGGACTATGAATGAGGGTGGGTTCTCTTCCGGAAAAAACTCAGTTTTTTCGGACGAGCGAAAAAATGGAAGAAACAGCCTTTTTTTCGCGGTATATTACTCGGAAAAAACTGGAAAAAACTACCAAACAATATTTCGGGCAAAATAATAATATGAAATGGCACTTGATTTCATGAGGAATTAGTATACAGTTACACAAATATAACTGGGAACAACATACTTTAGACAGCACACACAAGAAAAACACTACCTCTGCCACACATCTAATCCAAGAAATATATTTTGCAAATAACAAAAATTATCCTTCCAGACACGCTCATCCTAATAAAGGGCACACCTACATGTAAGCAGTGTATACTATATGCTATCATGACTAACATGGATCTATTTTCATGTAAAGTATTGCATATATGTCGCTAAACTCTATTTTGATTCATTGTTTATTATTCAAGCATCCATGGTATAATTTTATTTTATGAAAGGCAACTGACACATCTTTGTATCCACCTTTGCATGTGTTAACCTATTAGTTGTACTTTCATCACTCATTAACAGCACAAGTTTAGATTTGGGGTGATTTTTTTTTGTTATTTGAACAGGTTTATGCTCAAAAGGTCAATCACCCACTCCCGCACACAATCAACAGTTCTGAAGTTTTTAGTTCTATTTTTTTTTTATTACTTAAGAAGTAAATGAAAAATAGTTGCGGGGGGGACGGCCCAAGATTTTTGGACTAAATTGACTATTATAAACGCATCCAAAGGTTATAAGGTGTTAGGCTTATCTGATTATACCTCTCAGAAAGAGCAGCACTCTGATCTTTCCGATGAGGTTAATTCAAGCTAATCGGCTTCAACCCCTCCATTAACCTTTGGATGCTATACATGTCCAAATTACAGTCAAAAACTCTTGGGGGCTACCCCCCACGAGATTTTTCACTTAATTAAACAAAAAACAAAAGGCATTCCAAACTCTGTTATTCGGTGCTGATTATGACTTATTGGGCATCAAACCTCTTCAATTTGTTTTTTTCCCTGCCTTACACACACGGTAATTATTTTTCACACATTTTTCTCCGATGCTAATGTGCTATCACTGAGCTGTATAGGACTATCCATTACAGCACAAATCACTTGAGTAAGTTACGGTGTTGTACTGGAGAAGTGAACATGGAAAAGGGGGAACAAACTAAGTTAGAAGTTCATAACCCAAACAGCGGGAGAACACAAAACAAACAGGGAGTAACAAAAAAAAAAGGCTGATCGCTGTTTTATTATATCATATGATATAATCATGAAGAAATGAAATCTTGCATTTAAATAACAAAAAAAATAAACACTTAGGAGGTTTTCTCTCGTTTCTTTCTTTCTTCCTTCCGAAAAAGCGGAACACAAAAACAAACCCTGTTTTTTTCGCGGCACGCGAAAAAACCGCGTAAAAAGCGCGAGAAAAGAAACCGCCTGCCGGAGAACTGGCCAACCCTGATGAATGGGAAGTTCTACCACAAGATGATAAGCACTCATTTCAAACAACAGTAAGAAGACTGGGAGAAGTAAAAATAAAGAAAATCCCCCCAAAACCAAATTAGTTGAAACAGTTCTAAAACATCTACCCCCTGTACAACCACCCATAGGATAACCACTCTCTAAGACGGGGTTACTCAAATTTGTTTGTTAAAGCGTCAAATTTGTTATCGAGAATTCATAATGCGCCACTATGTAACACGCGAAGTGAGCGCGGAGATGCCAACCTCTTACGAATTAAAAAAGTATTTTCAGTCTGAAAAAAAAGTATTTTGGCTTGTAAAAGGGTATTTTTATCTACTTTCAACAGAAGTGTGCACAATGTGATCTCACCCAAAAAGGGCATTTTAATGCATTTGCAACTGAAAAAAAGTACTAAATACTGCGAAAAAAGTAACACTTGCCATCACTGCGAGCGGAACGAGCAAAGCCTCGCGGCGTGGGGTCCAGGGGCCTGCTTAAGGGCCCCTGGCGGGGGTCGAGGGGGCGGAGCCCCCCGAAGCTGTTAGATATGAGACGTTTTAAGTGGCCCAGAATGGCTCCAATTAATGTAAATAACCGAAATACAAATTCAAACAAATTACACAATTTATAATTTTATTCACAGCGGCTTCCATGCGCTACTTCGGATGGCCCGATGCGCCAAAAGTGGCGCGCGCCGCTATTTGAGAACCCCTGCTCTAGGACAACTACCCCGTAGGACATGAACTGTCTCGAACAAATATCCCCTAGCCAACTAGCCCCTAGGGCAACCGTTGTAGGACAAGTACGCCCCGGACAACTGCCCCCAGGGTAATCACCGGCTATGACAATTACTCCAGGGCAACCACCCTCCACATAGGACAAGTACCCCCACCCCACCCCCCCCGGAAAACTACCCCCGTACAACCCCGTCCGGCGACGAATTAGGTCACATATCAAGATATACAAGAGCTAGATTTATATCCATTCTAAAACTATTTGTCTTGAATTTCTTTACTGTAGAAGAAACAAGCATTCATTTATTTGATTTTGAATTTAAATGCAAAGTTCACCCTGAGGTCAAGCTGGTTTTAATAAAAGCAGAAAAATGAGAGAAACATATTAATGAAGGTTTGACGAAAATCCACAAAGAATAACATAGTTATGGAATTTTAAAGTTTTAAGTTTGTGACGTCACATGCAAGCAGCTCCTCATATGTCATATGATATAAATTCCATAAAGTGTCGTTTTATCAGAAATTTGAAAATTATTTCACCTGTGCATTAAATATATTATCAGAAACATTATTTCATACAGGCTTTTATGAAAAAAAGCACATTCAATTATCATGAACCATTAAAAAATTGTAATTTATGGAATTGATGTTACATGGCATATGGGGTGCTGCTCGCAGTGACGTCACACATTTAAAACTTTGAAACTTCATAACTCTGTTATTCCTTGGTAGATTTTAGTCAAACTATTATGTTTCTCTTATTTGTCTGCTTTTATTAAAACCAACTTGACGCCAGGGTGTGAACTTTGCCTTTAAGTATGACCCTGATCGAAATTAAACCCCAAGAAGATACGCAACAATTTTGATGGTCAAAACTAATTCTTATGATAATTATATGACAAAGAGAAAATGGTTGACAGTGAAATTTTCACAGCAGAAATTTTAAACTGTATATTTGATTCTGGGAGTATTGTGTTCTCAATTGAGGACTATTTCCAATCACGTTCATTTCCCCTGTCTAAGAATTCACCCCTGCATGGCGCCGACCCCGCGAAGGGGAATGGGATTCCTTCCGCTTTCCGTCACGTCATTTTTATTTATTGAAGACGAACAATTATGGAATATCGTCATCCTCTGCTTTTCATAAACATAACCATCTACCCACTGTTATCATTCGTACTGCCGTCGTCAAGTAGAAATTTCTGTGTCGACATGTCGCCTCAAATATTTAGCCGACAAACACAGCTGTCGACAAAACAATGGCCAGATAAATTGAGACATTGAAGTCATAAAACAGTCATACCCCACCCTACCTATTCATGTTTAAATACAGTCTGTATTGTGTCTATACTGGAGGGAATAATTAGCCTGCCGGGGGGCCTTAATGATAATTCACATCACTACTGAAAGCAGCTCTTGGAATTTTGAACTTTAGACTTTCAATTACCCGGCTCATTGCCAGGGCTAACTACATCATTAATACCCCAGAAACCAAGATTCTTTTGGTGTACATTACACTCACAGAACAATGGTTCTCAGTTTCCATAACCTTCTGCAAACTTGGGAAAGAAAAAAATGCTTGCTTTGAGGTGCCTGCCTGCGAAGATGACATTGTTAAGTCCTGATTTATTACTTTGATAAAGGGTGTGTGCGTTGTTGTCGATATAATAGAATCTCTGTTGACATATCGTCTTTCAGTCAAAATACTGTTTTTTCGACAAGCTTTTCGACAGAAGGCCTGTTGACGACGGCACTTCATGAGAGAGCGCCGTAACATTATGTTTCAATAGTGGAACTTTAACGTGTAGCAGTGCCCCACAATTTAACAATTTATGGACGCTAACAGCATAAAAGTGGTCAAATTAAGTTGTGCTAGGCCATAATATCGTTATATCTGAACTGCCTCTTTCAGTTCCGCGAAATGCCGATGCAAATGCACCGATATATTGTGCGAGCATATAGGTCTGGCTGCCGGGGGGAGGGGGGGGGAAGGGGCACTGTCATTACAAGTTGTACACCATGCTCGCCGTGTATGCACTTTCAAATTGGATCCCAAATAAGTAATTATCCTTCCATTTCATAATGCCCTAAACAAGTATTCAAGTTTGAAAAGATACCCTTTCAAAACAAGCTTTCTGCATACCCTTTTTTCCTGATTTTGGCGATTTTGATACCCTGTTCAATGTACGTGCGTACATCGCCCGTCCGTGAAAAACAACCATTTTTATGCGTTTTTTTTTTTTTAAACAGACGCATGACGTACACCTTGTAATGACATTGTTCCCCCACCCCACCCCCCCCCGCCCTTCGGAGGTCTGGCTATAACATATCGATCCCGGATATCGATCAGGTTCCTAGCCAGCAAACCAAATTCAAATTCAAATTCAAATTTATTTTCAAAATTCAAACGGATAAAAATATAAACATCAAGTAAAATACAATCATAGATATTCACTTTTTTAATACACAACATGTGTTGTACTAAATATAAATACAAGTAACTTTAGACATCATTGATTTTTGAAAAAAAAGGAAAGTCCGCAAAGCTTAATTAAGCTTGATTGAAAAGGACAACCCTAAAGGTGAACCCTGCATGGGTGTGTACATGTACTTCAGCAAATGCACACGAAATACTTTTTTAAACATTATTTTATGTTCCATGTAGGGATAGAATCTCCAATATTTCAATTTCAATTTCAATTTATTTATTCATATTCTCAAAAGAATACATTGTAACAATATTAACCTGCATACAATGACATAAAAAATAATAAATTGCGATATAAGTATTATACAATTACACGATTAATCAGTTATAATCACATATCGGATAATGGGCAAGCGAATCATGTGAATTGATGGAACCTACATAAAAGAAAATTGTTACAGCTGTTAGTAGGATCCAAAATACGTTGCCGATAATTGCCAAATTATGGACGACAGAGAATACAAAGTATTCGGAATTAGAATAAACTGAGAGATAAAAAAAATGATAATAAATAAAAGAAAACAAAAACAGACAAATATAGAACAATCAAGAACTACCACTATTGATATCTATGTAACTCTGTATATGGGGGCTGGGATTATCGAAAGTTTTTTTTTCTGTGTGTGTGAGTCAACAAAGTAAACACAAATTGCATATGGAAAATTATTCGGTTATCCGCATACTGCATACTGTTATAAGAGCAATGAAGGTATCCAACCAGCTGCCCCGCCCTCAGAAAGAGAAAGGGGAAAATGAGAATATTCAGAATAAGTTACGTAATATTTGTTTTTCAGTCTCCGAGGACAGGGCAGCTGCGTGGTCATACGAAGAATTCAGGACAGTTTGTTAACAATCACGAGAAACTTGCATTACAAATTATGTGCTTGTGAAATGTATTCGTTTAGTAACAGCCGTTTAAATTTGCGTTTGAAAACAGGCAAGGATGAACATTGAATTATTTGCAAAGGGAAATATCAAGTAATAAGCATTAAACTTGCGTACAAACATGGAAAATCAATATCCTTACAAGCTATGATCAAAATTTATCATTTCAGAAATCAATATTTAATATTTTCACTAAATCAATGATTAAATGAATGAATTTAAAAATAAAAACCGTTTACCCCCGGGCTGGTCCGCACTTCCATGTTATAAAGTATCCTCGCTAAATGAAAGAAAATAGCCCTCAGCAGAACATTTTATCAGCAGTCACCCAATCAGACCCATTTTTTCGTAATTGAGTTTTTAAAAGATTCACTTACACAAATCAATCCTTTTGGCGGGGAATAATGTTAGTCTGAAGTTTGTGCTAGATAGATAAATAGATAGATAGATAGATAGATAGGTAGATAGATAGATAGATAGATAGATAGATAGATAGATAGATAGATAGATAGATAGATAGATAGATAGAGATAGAGAGATAGAGAGAGAGAGAGATAGATAGATAGATAGATAGATAGATAGATAGATAGATAGATAGATAGATAGATAGATAGATAGATAGATAGATAGGTAGATAGGGCGTAGATAGATATAATTTGAGATAGATAGATGATAGATAAAAGAAAGAAATATGATAGAAGATAGATGATAGATAAGTTATACACATAACATATACATTTATAAACATATCGATAGATGGAAAAATAAACTAATTAATTAAAAAATAAATAGGCCTAGATAAATAGACAGAGAAATAAATAAAATATGTAAATAAAAAAATGATTGATATATCATAGATGGATGGATAGATAAATAGATAGATAGATAGATAGATAGATAGATAGATAGATAGATAGATAGATAGATAGAACAGACAGATAAGTAAAATATGTAAATAAGTAGATAATTGATAGATGATAGATGGGTGGGTTGGTGGATAGACATATAGATAGATCGATAGATAGACAGATTGAAAGATCGATAGATAGACAGACATAAAGGTAGATAGATGATTGATTGATATTTTATTTTAGAAACCATTTTTCTTGTTTCGAGACCTTATTTTTACTTATTTGTTTACTTTTTGACAGATGGATTGATGGATTAATGGATGGATAAATAGATAGGTAGATAGATAGATGGATGGATAGATAGATAGATAGGTAGGCAGGTAGGTAGGTAGGTAGGTAGGTAGGTAGGTAGGTTGGTAGGTAGGTAGGTAGGTGGGTGGGTGGGTAGATAGGTAGATGGATTGATAGATAGTTGTATATCAATATATTTAGACATACAGACACGCAAACAAACACCTACACGCACACCCCACGCGTAATTGAGTCACGCACCATACACGTATTCATTTTATTGTATTTTCAGGATTTTAATGAATAATTGCAACACAATCCAGACAAATCGGTCAATTTCCGTATATGATCCGTTACGAGATTATTGCAAACAAAAATCAGAAAATTACAAATCCTATGAAATCACATCCATTTTGTATTGCCAAAGATAATGTGCGTGTAGAGAAAAAATAATTTGTACTTTGTTTGTCAGAGAGAGAGAGAGAGAGAGAGAGGTGCAGTTTGTCTAATCACGTTATTTTCCATTAGTCGCGAATTATTCTCTTTCCGCTGGTGTTTTTAATTTGTTGAAAGATTCATATTCCATAAAGCTTTCTTAGGCTCATAATATTGACTTTTACGGTAGGTCTAATACCAAGTTATTTTCTTTTAGATGAAGTCATATAATCATGCCCGTTTGTTGTTTGATCAAGTTCTGCTTGAAAATTCAATAAAATCTAAGATTATAACTTTCAGATGTGGGGGGAATATTTCTGAAATAATGTCATACAATCACGCCGGTTGGGCTGGCTGATCGATTTTGCTTGCAAATTCAATCAAAACTGAGATTACAGGGTTCATACGGGTCGGGGAATTTCCGGAAATTCATGGAATGTGAAAATACTTTTTTCCAGAAGCAAAAAGTCAGGGAAAGTCAGGGAATTCATGAATTTCTTTTGGAAAGTCAGGGAAAATCATTTTAAAAATGACCCTTAATTGGGAGCTCGCTTGAATTGCGATGATGTATTTTTACAAGCTTTAAATATGTAAAAATCGTCATGAAATTTAGAGTTTTCTGCTCTGGAAAGTCATGGAAAAGTCAGGGAATTTTGAAAATGTGCAAGTGTATGAACCCTGGATTATGTCTTTTTAGATGTGGGGAAATATTAGTTTCTTAAAGGAAATTATATCATTTCCAACACAACCATAGATCGAAGATTTAAAATACATCACAGTTTAGCAGACACCCAACAAAACACGACTTGTTGAGAATGAAATATCTTAGGAGCCTGTACATTGTCAGGAAAGTGGTCAAAGTGTTGTTCACAGCTTACGAGTTGTTGTTGTTGTTGTTGTTGCTGTTGTTGCTGTTGTTGTTCTTGTTGTTGCAGCAATACATTTTCTACTCTTTTCGGTGTTGATACCCTTTTCTTGCTCGTCAAATTTGTTTCTACCAACTTATATATCTTGCTCTTATTTTTTTTTAGCTGTGCACACTTTAAAAAAAATACCTACATACCGTCGGCTGAAAGTTTTCATCTGTCAAGGAGGTTCTAAAATATTGAGATTCATAATTTTACTCATATATACGAATGCAACTAAATCAAACATTTGGGTCCGAAGCTGTATATGAATATGTATATAAATCTGCACCATTCATAATAAATGAAAGATTTTGATACCCATACTGTGATCAACATGATCAAGGAGTGTTTGAAGCTTCCTGCTGTGATATTTGGTTACACCTGTCACACCGCGGTGTAAACTTATATCCAGGTATAACGGAGAGTTTTCCAATTTTCAGATACGTTGTAAACTTAAAATCTAAATAAATAATTATCAATGTATCCGAGTGAACATGATGAAGTTGAAATCACATGCAGATGAAACTAAAATATTTCACTGAATTATAATTTCATATAATAAGAAATAGGTAAAATCTAGATAAACGATCTTCAAACATGAGTAAAGTTTATTTCGTCATCAGCATGCAATACATTTAAGTTTAACCGTTAACTTTATGTTTACACAGAGCTGTAAAGATATATCTTGGAAATTCCTCGGATGCATTGTACGTCCTAAGATAAATATCAGTTCGATGATATGGCAACGGAGTTCTCGTGCCTACACTTAAGCACTTAACTCCTCCGTTAAAACGTATTTTGTGCAAAGTAAACAATGAATGGAAACACTTTTCTGCACGTTCCGATATCTCAAAATCCATAGTGACAGATAGTAATGAAAAACACTTCTGAGAAAAAGAACGATTTTATTTCCAGTATTACTGATTTCATATCCTTAGGCAATGGCGTAGCCAGGATATTTTAGCTTCGGGTAGAAAATAAGTTCATTTCATTTCATTTCATTTCATTTCATTTTATTTTTATTTCCATCCCGCCCCCCCCCAAAAAAAAAAAAAATCGGTACACTCTTAAAAATTCCGAGTCAGTCTGACTCGGAGAACGGATCCGTTTGGGGCACACTCGGAAAAGGGTCAGGTTTAACTACATTCCGGGTCAAGTTTGACCAAAATCCAAGTCAGGTTGACCCATATTTTGTTCAAACTTGACCCGGAATGTGGTTAAACCTGACCCTTTCCGAGTGTGCCCCAAACGGATCCTTTCTCCGAGTCAGACTGACCCAGAATTTTTAAGAGTGTATAACAAAGACGAGATTAAGCGTGATATAATTACAATTGTCAAATTTACAATGTTCGTAATGTACAAAAGTTACAATAATTGTAATAAACATGAATACATTTATATAGTAAACTATCGATACTTAATTGCTCTTTCTTCTTATAATATATTTTTGAATTCAGATAATATAATTGATGTAAACATAGCATGAATTATTTTAGGCGAATACACATCATTAACAACAGAAAACAAATAAGCTTAACCTTTATGTCAAAATGATTGAAAAAAAGAGAAATACAGGACCCTTCAAGAAGCACAGACGTGTTTTGAAGGGCCCTGTCACGCACAAGTTTTGCTCGAATGATACAAAAAGGTACTGATTTTAATTTGGAGATTTTGACTTCCGTGTTTAATCATTCTCCAGAAAGTGGAGTAGAGGTTACGCTGTAAAACACGGTGTTTAGCAATTAACCACTAATGTCTAAAGAGTGATAGAAAAAGAGAGTGTTTCAAAAAATGTATGTTGGCTTATTTACATTAGAATTTAGAAATTGGACACCCATGTTTTGTGATTTGACACACGACGTTTAGCCTCTGACAGGGGCGTCGATCCGTGTTTCGGATTGGAGGGGGGGGGGTCAAAAGTGAAGAAAAAATATTTTAATCGACTAATTCGCAATACAGAATTTTTGCGCACGCGAAAATTTGACAATATTTGTATATTTGATGGTAATACTTTAATGCTAGTTTAATGGTATTGTAGTGGCTTCAATGCTTTTTTTTTTTTTTTTTTAGCTATCCTTACTAACATTTATTATTTTTCAAAATTATTGGGGGGGGAGCAATCGATATTTTTGCCTCAAATATTTTCATTGGTGGGGCGATGCCCGCCCCCCCGGTCGAAGCCTCTGCCTCTGAAATGTTTACAAACGCACGAAATAGCGAGATGTGGTAAATGTTTTTACAATGAAAGTTGTAATCTGTCGACCTGTTGACCAAGTTGTCCCTTCTTTTTATTTTTATTTGTTTTTTTTGAATCAGGGAGCGTGTTTCCCCCACCCACCCTTTCATGGCTACGCGTATATTTCAGGGAGGGAAAATAAATTGTTATTTGATAATGGAGAGGATGTTTTTGGAGTTAGCTGTGTGGAAGGATATGCTGATCCCTACGCTTTCTGCATGTGATCTTTCGATCTAAGCTCGTTCAAGAATCACACTCCGAGGCACGACTTATTTGCTGAAGTTATACGCGCCGCGGGGGGGGGGGGTGTTGGGGTGTTTAATGGTGTAAACCCCCTTTAGCAAAAAAGGAGGGTGTTTGCATTTTTTTATTTTAATTTTCGCCAATCCCCCCCCCCGCTGAGGACTTTTCGGCGGGGATTGGAATGACATTTTGCCATAACCTCTTCCGGTTCCCCCCCCACCGGTGAGCCCAGTTTCGGCGGCTGGGGCTGACGGGAATATTGTAGACTAGGATTTGGCCGCGGACTCGAACACCCCCCCCCCCTTTGCAAAATCCTGCCTACGCCTATTTCTGAAGTTGCTTTCTTCCAGCGATATAAATGAGCTACTGTTTAACAATGTTCATAATTTTAAAAAAAATGAGCTGGATAACCCTATATCCTAACAATTTTTTCTGTATTGTGTTGTTAAAATGAAACCCTAAATCCTGTAAGAAATACACAAAAAACAGTAATATACTGGTCAAAAGCACAGTAATTTATTGCAACCCTCATAATAAACATTTCTCTCCGCGAGTTATTAAAGACACAATTTAGTATTGTGGAACTACAGTTAAAAAATCAAACTTTTATATCTCAGCTACTTGAATGGACAAAAGAACACCATAGAATACCAAAACTTTGGATAGAATTATGTTCCCATTGGCAAGATATAATATCGCACCTGAGGGGGGCGGCGGGGTGGGCATAATACAGCCGAGTACTCATACATTTTCACTCATTTAAAGCACTAAATGATCCAATTTTTTCCAAGGGTTCATATTTAGGCCTATATTAGAGACACATAATTGTAGATCATATTTTTAAAACTGGAAACATTGTTAAATATTGTCTTTAAGCGAAATTTTCGCAGCTGAACTAAATTTCCCCCTTTGTGTCTCCAGAAAACGGGTTTTCATACATCAGATTCAGACAAATTATGCATTATGCAATATTCTGTAGTGATATCTCAAGTCGAGGAACTTTATTTCACGTTAATAAGCAATGTTTATTAATACGCAGATCAAGATTAGCAAATCTTCTCTTGGCAAGCAATCATTTTTTTAACAAAATAGTTTTGATAGATCATCGTTTTCGATTTCCGCATAATAAATGAATACCCAAACCGAAATGGTTGATTTGAAATATTTCAAGGATTTTGTGAAATCTCTTCATCACCGCAGACCCTGTGGGAAAATCAAAATTTTCATTTACTTTGGAAATCAAGAAGCAATTCGTTGCTGATCTTATTCAGCCGCATTTACATCGAAATAACTGCGTTTGCAAAGCGGACAACACGTAACCTTCTTTATTTTATTCATTTTTTTTTGGGGGGGGTGGTGTTGCATCTGTAAAACTGCATGTATTTTTTTTTATAGCCAAAGCCTAGGGTTGAAAAACAATGTTGAAACACTACTTCAACAAAAACAAAACAAAAACAAAAAAACAAACAAAACGCCCGAAATTTAATTTGAGAGTGGATAGGAGTATTAAATTCACATGTTTATGAATAATAAACGTCATGATTATTTATATAAAAAAATCCGGGTCATTCTGACTCGGAAAAAAAAATCCGTTGGGGGCACACCCGGAAAAGG
>JZLH01S0111174.1:16655-29296 GCA_001188425.1 Eucidaris tribuloides | reverse complement strand
AGGATACCGCTACCAACATCACTCCCCGTCCTCTTCGAAGCCTACGATTGAGCGGCATAGATTTGCAGATGTTGTTGTTTTCCCGCCAATTTGACACAGCTAAAGAAAGATACGCTACATTTAAATACACTGTTCCAACATTTGGAAATCGCATCACTTGCCGTTCTGAAATATCAGTGTTGATAAATTATAATTTCAATCCCTTTCCCGAACTGAATTCTTGCTTAAGTTAGGTGAGTGTTATTGGGAGTGTCAAATTTGAAATAACATCTACATTTTATTCACTTGGAATTTGTCTTTTATATACTGATTTTTCTGCCACAAGGTATGTGAGAGGTGAAGTTTGAATCGTTATCGATTAACTTATCAGTCAAGTAACCAACGGTTTTATGGGGGGAAAAAACTGAAACTTTTAGCTTGTTTTTGCTTGTTGTTTTTCCATAACCTTATTTTGGGTGTGTGCATATCAAAAACACAATATTTAAAGACATTAAGAATGTGGAAGTTCAATTTTGAGAAAACATGACAGACTTTGGTATCTGAGCTAAATGACAGTGCTTAATGACAAATACAAATCTTCGGAAAGTTACACTACCATACGTGAGGTAAGCATCCTGCCAATGCCACACATCAGTCTATGAAGAAATGGGCACGTTAATTCTGGGTACTCATGGATTTCCTTTTTTTAAGCACTAAATGATCACTTTGAACTACTATTTTGCAGCGCTTTAGATTTTAAACCTTATGATAGTCAGATATCGAAGTTTGACAGATTGTTTTAAATGATATTCCACAATGTTGGATCGTGTCTTTAATAAAAACATGGTGGAAAACGAGAGATCTTGTTGTACTGATACAGAACATGCGAATCTGCGTTAACGCCATTCAGTGAAAAAAATCTAATTACTTCGCAGAAAACAATACCAACAACAAATAACAATAACAATAACACCAAAAAAAAATTGTCTAGGTCCAAGGGTATTATTTCCGTGCGAAATGGGGGGTAATTAACGTTGTCAATATTGCTTGAATTTACTCTTCGGTCGGGAGCGCAACACGAATAAGGGTCTCACGAAATATAAGGCTTGCCATGCATTGAGCACTTTTTGTTTGGCATATCTTGATATCTCTTTGTTATATATATATTTATATATATTATATATATATATATATATTGTAATACTTTATATAATTTATATATATTATATATATATATATATTAGTTATACTAATAATTATATTCAGCTGTTCTTTGGGTCATAATAAATGTTTATCTAAACACGTTTTATGTTCACAGTTTCATATGTTGTTTTTCTTTGTTTCCGTCTTCTTCGTGTTTGCTATTGAATTTATAAATTCTCCATTTTTTTTGTAAATTGTAAATATCTGGACTTTCTTAATATAATGGACAATAAATTCATTTCAAAGAATTCATTTCAATAACATGTTGGTAATGTCTCAATGCGTTCTCCAGAGCAGCAAATAACTAAGACCGAAATCGGACCGAAATGAGTGGTCTCCAAACTAGACGAGGAAAAAGAAATCTTTGGTCAACAATGACATAAATACCAGTAAAATATAAACAAAATAAACATGGCAAATTCTAGAAAGCAGAAAAACAGAAATGCAAAAGTAAAATTCTGTGATAATGAAAGAAAAGGTAATCATAATGTTTAAATCATATTTTCATGTTTTTCACATTTTTCAAGATATCAAAACCTGTTTCAGAGCATCAGATAGAGCTTGTTTACTGTACATGTACTCTCGGTGTCATAATGAATTCAATGTATTCAATATGTGACTAAAATTCGGGATTTCTGAGTCTAATTTACGGTATTTCTGATTGTCTTTATGCACTTTAAAATGAAAGAAAGTAACCACGAAAATGTTACACGGATTTTTTTTTTATATTATGTGCCTACGTTTATTATAGACATGCAGTAAAAGTGGGTGAAGAGCTGGTACATGGCCTCAGACACCACAGGCCATTGAATTGCAGCCCAAACTATTGGTCTCGAGAACCCCAAGCAAGGTGTCATCTGCACTGGCTAGACTTCTGCGTTTTCTTAGTTTTGATTTGTGTGAGGTAATTTGTTAATGTTAATTTTCAGGTTTCGTAAAGAACTATTTGGTCAGAAAATGGGAATGATCACTGAAACTTTACGCTGGTCTTCATTTTTTTTTTATTCAGCATCTTTTTGTTCCAGGATTATTGGAAATCATATGCACGTATTCATATTCAATTCGCTCGGTGATGAATGTTTGCATAACACACGAAGTTTTTATTACATGTAAATTACTATGCATAGTCTTGCTGAATTACCGTTGTAATATCCATGTTATATTAATGGATAAATCGATGAATATGACAAAAATAATTATATACGATGATCTTAATAAAAATGACGATAACAAGTGGCAGCTGATTTGTATGTACTGTATGTGTAGGTGTGTTATCACAAATATACAAAGGATGAATAAGACATTTATTAATTATGTTTTTTCGGGCAAGTAAAAATTGCGTTATTTATTTATTTATTTATTTATTTATTTATTTATTTATTTATTTATTTATCTATTTATTTATTTATTTATTTATTTATTTATTTGCTGTTTTTAAATTCAATTCACCCCCCAAAGTCATATCTGAGCCACACTATTGATTTTCCATTTACCCCACTTTCATGTACGTATATGCCTAAGTATAGTTTGGTCAATCTGACAAATTCATCTTTAATACAATCACACCAATATTATTATTTTTTTTATTATTGCATGTTGTTATTTTTATATCATCAGGCTGCAAATATCACGATGGTCATTTCCTATGGCAAAAACACGGCCCCGACTTTTCTGTTTTCTCCCTTTACATCTACTCTTTAAATTTTCCTATTCGAAAATCTGAGTGAAATGTATTTAATATTACAATTTAACTTTTGGTATTAATTAACCTTATAAATGTTACATTTTCCTATACCGAATTCACGTTATTTTAGGAATAACCAACATTATTATTATTGCTGATTATAAACATCATTACTCCTATATTCATATCGCAAATGAAATTTTACCTCAATTCAATGACTAGCTTAATCATTGCTCTATGCTTTTATTTGAGATTAACTTCTTAAACATTTGCGATTATTTAATTTAATTCATTATTTAAAACTTACATAGCAAAAATGGTTTAAATCAAGAAATAACTTACGATAAAACTGATTACAAAAATATTACTCTTCAATTTTCGCAAATGAATTTTTATCTCAACTCAATGACTAAATTGCTTTGTGCATTCATCTGAAATGAATTTATTTGACATTAGTGATTACTCAATCTATTATTTGATGATTGCATCGCAAATAAATTGTTTTTTAATCAATAAATAACCTATGTATTACTTTTACATAATTCTGTTTTAAAGTACTTTATATTCGTAGCGCCCAGTTTTTAATTTAACGTTATGTTAAATTTGTCACTATTATATGTTTGATTTCGTGCATTTATATCTATTCTATTATGTTATTGTATTTTTCCCTTTATTTTGGTATATATTTGTTTGTATGTCAATTGATTACTATTGTTTGTATAACTTAATTTATATTGTTTTATTATTATATTATATTGCATTATTTTTTATGTAAATGTATTGCAGGGATCCCCTGGAGAGCGGTTTAATTTAACTGAGGGGACTTCTCTGTATTGACACCACTGTTCTTCTACGTGGTCCAGATAATATAAAGTTTGAAAAACACAGCTTATACAAAATAATATAAAACAACTAGAAACATATAATACACAGCAATCAAAACAGATTATACAAGTATACATCTAACTTAAAGTCTTTACAGTTTCAACAAAAACCATTTAAAAAGGCCCTACGTGATAAATCCAAATTAAAACTACAAAAAGCACCTTCATTATAGATTCTGGGAAAATACAATGACATCAACATTACTATTACCGTATAGAGATTATGAAATTAACTGAGGGGACTTCTCTGTTTTGACACCACTGTTCTTTTACGTTGTCCAGATAATACTAGTATATAGTTTCAAAAAACACAGATTATACAAAATAATATAAAACAAGTAGAAACATATGATACACAGCAATCAAAACAGATTATAATACTTAAAGGCAAGGTTCATCCTGATATCAAGTTAGTTTTAATAAAAGGAGAACAATGGGAGAAACAAATTAATGAAAGTTTGGCGAAAATCCGCCAAAGAATAACAGAGTTATAAGGTTTCAAAGTTTTAAATTTGTGACGTCACATGCGAGCAGCTCCCCATATGTCATGTAATATAAATTCCATAAATTGCCATTTTTAATGGTTCATGATAATTGACTGGTTTTTTTCATAGAAGCATGTATGAAATAATGTTTCTGATAACATATTGAATGCGCTGGTAAAATCATCTTCAAATTTCTGAGAAAAACAACACTTTTACGGAATTTATATCACATGACGTATGGAGAGCTGCTCGCATGTGACGTCACAAATTTAAAACTTTAAAATTCCATAACTCTGTTATTCTTTGGTGGATTTTCGCCAAACTTTCATTAATGTGTTTCTCTCACTGTTCTGCTTTTATTGAAACCAACTTGATGACAGGGTGAACCTTGCCTTTAAAAACAGATTAATACAAGTATACATCTAACTTAAAGTCATTACAGTTTCAACAAAAAAACATTTAAAAAGGGCCTACGTGATAAATCCAAATAAAAACTACAAAAAGCACCTTCATTATAGATTCTGGGAAAATGATATTATCAACATTACCATTACCGTATAGTGATTAAAAAAATTATCATTGCTATTTCTTAGAGCTAAATTAAAAAAATATGTATGATACTTTATGCTTTGTTTGCTTC
Source organism: Eucidaris tribuloides (assembly GCA_001188425.1). Lineage (NCBI taxonomy): Eukaryota > Metazoa > Echinodermata > Echinoidea > Cidaroida > Cidaridae > Eucidaris > Eucidaris tribuloides. The sequence goes on along the minus strand of JZLH01S0111174.1, from coordinate 24,421 downwards.
CACTTTTCTTCTTTCTTGTCATTTCTTCTTTTTTCTCTCTCCTTTTCCTTCCTTCTTCCTTTCTCTTATTTCCAGTTTATTCTTTTTTCTTTTATCTTCTTGTTTGTTCTTTCCTTTTCTTCCTCTTTCCTCCTTTTCTTGTATCCATACCTTTCCTTCTTTTATATTCCTTTTCTTATTACTTCCCTTTCTTCTATTTCTTTTTCTTCTTTCCTGTCACATTTCCTTCACCTTCTCCTTCATTTATTCTATGTCCTTCTATGTCATTCTATCTCCTTTTCCTTCTATTTTATTCATTTTCTCTCTTTTTGCAAAAAGTACATGTAGATCTCTTGCATGTATTCATTTTTGTAAGTTTATGTAGTTTCAGATTTACCTGTATATTTATAATGCCAAATAATGATTTTCTTCCCATGCGGCCATGCCTTTTAAATGTCTCAATGTTCTCGTGTGTTTTGATAATATTTGTGCCTTTATTTTTATCCTTATTCTGTGTTATAATAGTAATCATATTTTTCATGCTTACATTTGTTTTATTATCAGATTGTACATCATGTTTTATGCTTTGTGTGACAATAGATTAATCTTGAATCTTGAGCAGTAATTTTTATTCCATTTGGGAAAGTACTCCCTCGATAACATAATGACATTTCAGTGCTTCTAAATTAGGTTTAGGAAGTCGTAAATTCCAGTGGATTTCTTGACGTATTGATTTAAAAGTGGACGTTTAAGGTACATTGGGGTGATGCAATATTTTTAACATCACTTTGGAATGTTTGATCGTCTTTCTTTTAATGATTGATTCCTGAATTTGTTTGAAAAAATTACAGTGTTGCATTGATAATTCAGTTTAAAATGTTTCGCTCAGCTCGAGTTTGTATTTTTTTTAGCGTGAACTGGTATATTTGAGGGGGACCGAGTCATAAATCAAGTCTGCGTAATAGAACAAAGGTGAAATAGATGTATTATTAAAAAAATAAAAATTGATTCAGAAAGAATTTTTGTAAACCTTCCCCAGTAACTTACTACCACCCCAATTTTGTTAATCATATTTTCAATTTCAATTTCAATTTCGTCTTTATTTCGCACAAAATGCACATATATTTTTCAATATGAAGATGGTGATAATGTTGGTCTGTCTAAACCTTTTGTCATTTAACAAAATATATAGTATAAGCTCTAAGAAGGTGCCTGAGCATGCTAATTATAAGCCCTTCAAAGACCTAGTGGAATGGACCCTCGACTCCATCCGCACATATTTTTTTCATTCCAACTTTTAGTTCCCAAACCCTAAAAAAAAAATGATTACCAAAGTGACGGCATATCTATTTACATAAGGAAAAGTGATATTGGTAAACTTATGATACTCTTTACATTACCTTCGTGGACATAATTCGGTTTGCTCACTTTTTGTCAACATGTAATGACAAAATATGACAGTGGATATCCAAAGTATGGAAAATTGATTATAGGAAATCAGCAAACGTATCATACATTTTGATGACCACCATATCACCATTGCACCCCCTCCACCAACCACCAACTACCACCCAACCACCACTATCACCGCTTTTGTTTTCACACATAATCGAATATGGATGGGGGTGCTCACGCAACATTTGCCAAAAACAGATTATTTGGGGGCAGTGACGTGATTGGGAGATGTAAAACTGTCTCTCGAACCAAACTGGTTGCAAAGATCATACAAATGATACACAAGCTGGATTTCATCTCCTGGCTGGAAGAATTTATCTTAAATATGCATGAACATAATAGCATTTTGTTTCTCTCAAACCCCGATAGAAATAGATCCCATAGAAAGCTACACATAATTATTTGTTTGTTACAAGGCATACTGATGGAAGTTTATTTTAGAGCGAGTCAACTTTTGACTACAAAATTTTCACAGTAGAATCCTTGCACAGTTAACTCGATTCTAAAATAGTTTCACCCCAAGTTGAGGACTACCCCATTCTTGTAATTTACATTATTTACACCAGATATCTAACATTACATCGTATTTATCAATTTGATATGATTTTAAGTGGACATTTACTGAACGAATAAACTATTGAAACACGCAGCTGTTCACTATCCTTTTTTCTCCCCTCACGTGAAACTTGTTGTTTAGTTTGTCCACGGAAAAAAACATGAAAATCTCAACTGAATACGGGAGACACGCACCATACACGTGAACACGACCGTGCACACAGACACATACGTATACACAGACACGCACACCATCACAATATAGACACGCAATTATGCATAACATTATACTATATTGTGTCATAGATTGCGTCGCTATATAATACTGGTATTACAGATGAGGGACAATGGTTGTGTGTTGCTAAAAAAAAAAAACCCAATGGGGCTACATATTGTCGTCTGCGCTATCATACGATCGGTCTTCGTGCATCGAGGCACAGATTCGAGCTTTCCAAAAAATATGTTCAAGGCTGACAAAAAGAGAGGAGGTCACATATTGCATGTTGGGGTCATTAGTTCGGTTGAGTAACAGAGAAGACATATTACCTGCGATACAGCTGCAATAATAAAGCACAAATTTAGTTTTTGCATTTTTTTCTTTGAAAGCTTTATGCCCAAAGGTCATATCACACCAATAACAGATTCTGAATGTCTTTCGTTTTTTAAATTAATTAATGCAAAATCTGAATTATACCTCAACAGAAAGATCAGAGTCTGATCTTTCTGCTGAGGTATAATTCTGATAACTTTCGGCACCTTATTAACGCTTTGGATGCTATACTGTAAAATATAATCGAAAATCTAGGCCCCCCCCCCCCCCGAGATTTTTAATTGATTAATTTTAAGAAAGAAAGACATTGACAATCTGTTATTGGTGTGATATGACCTTTGGGCATAAAGCTTTCAAATAAAAAAAAATCGCCAAAGCTAAACTTGTGCATAATGTACAAATTCAGATTGAATTATGTTTCTCATCTAAATCATACAGTAAACAGTAAAACAAAATAGTGATAAATTATGTACCGTATGTAAACCAATTATAATGGTAATGGTAATGGTAATGGTAATGGTTTATTTAAAAATCATTTGCTGCCAACCGGCTGAAAAAACACCATGAACAATAATATTACATCACATTCATACTTAACAATGAAGATTATACATAAATCAAGGATGTAGTAAATAACAGAACTTTCTGAGTAAAAACTTTAAGCAAGTAAATGGAAAACAAAAGAAACAAATAAAATATATAAAGCAATCAAAATCAAAATCATCAGTGACACATGAAATAGTTAGGTTTATTCATCTTTGCAGGCCTATCTATTGCAACAGGTAATTTGGGGTTTTCTCTTTATAATCTGTTACAACCAGTTGTCAAAAATAAGGGGAATATTACGATTGGTTACAAAAATACATATATGTAAAAGTGATAGTTGTTACTATGCATTATATTTCTTGTATTAGGAATTGAAATCTAACAACATTGTCATTGATAAACATTTATATGTAAAATATCATACTCATTAATACAAAGATAACTATATAATATTCACAATTATTACATGAAATTACATTAAACATGTACGTATTGACACGAAAATGATCATCGAACTGCAAAATGCACGTACAATCAATAGTCTATCTGGAATTCAACAATAATATTTTTGTTATAAAATAATAAAAGTACCATCTTAATTTCTGACACTGATTTCTGACACTAAGAGCGTATTGTATATGATTATTAAGAATATATTGCATATATAACATTTAGCAAAGGAAATAAAAAAAAATAAGGTCTTCTTTCCATAAACGACAAGCAGTCTAGGAAAGAAATGGATATGAAAATATAGAGAATAGTGATATATCACTTCAAATTGTTTCAAGGTTACACAGTGTCTCATAAAAAGTGCAAGTGAAAAGCGCCCTCTTTGGCAATTAGAAAATACTCTTGTGACATGATGCTTACATCACTGAACTCGTCGAGTTCAATGGCTTACATCAACGTCAAGAGCATAGTCTTAGCTTTCAAATACATGTACTGTTGGTTGTGTTCACTTTGCTTGTTTTAATCTTGGGATATGTATATTTAAAAAAGGAAAGTGTAAAATCACAATTGTGCACCTTTTACTACAGTCCCTAGTAATAAGTGGAACAATTGTGAGTTCCCCTATTTGCTGTTTACAACATATCTCGAGATTAAAACAAGCAAATTGAACAGAACAAACGGCATTTGAAAGTTAAGACTGTGCACTTGAAGGAGACGCAACATCATGTCACATTGATATTTTCTAATTGCCAAAGAAGGCGATTTTCACTTGCTCACTTGCATATTTTTTTTTGAGACACGCTGTATTACCAAAAATGGGAATGAATATCAACAATGTCATAATTGAAAAAAAAAAACGAAACAGGATAACGTTTAATTTCAAATGTCAGGGCTAATAACTGCTACAATGATGAAAGAAAACACGGAAAAAAGGTATGAAGGCGTGAATCATTATGTTAAGAGAAAATTGGCCCAAAGAGATTCAGAATTTAAGGTAGTCCTACTTACAAACTTGTAAAACTTTGATATCTGACCTCGTACACGATAGTGTTTGAAAGGACAAATAAAAATAACACCGTAGATCACAAAACTTCAGACAGTTATGTTATTACTAGCAAAATATGTACAGATAAATATCACCACATGAATTAATATCCTGAGGTCAAAAATTCTATAACACAGTAGTCTAGGGGGAAACTGAAATGGTTGCTAATTGATTTTAACTTTTTTTTAAGTTATCAATTATTTTTTTCAGGGCTTCAGTTTCAGAGCTTATTAGAGACACTTATATTATGGGGAATCATGTAGCTCAAGTTTTTTTCGACGGGAAACATTTATTGAACAATGCCTTTAATCAAACAAAGGTATACGTGCTTTATTTTGCTCTTTCTGTGCTTGAAATTATTGAATCTTTCCATTTACTATGGGACTGGTACTTAAATCAACTCAATACGAACTTCAAAGAGATCAATCATTCCACTTTAAAAAAAATCTGAATTACAAAGTGTTTCATACTATTGGCTTTCAGGTAAGGTCTAAAATTCAAACCCTTACAAAACGTACTTCAAAACAAAATTTATGAGATACACATTTTAACACACTCGTTTCTCTTGTAGACTGCTGTCCCCCCCCCAAAAAAAACACTGATGGATGCTAAAACCACCCTTTTTCCCCAAACAGAACCCCAACGATAATGTTTGCAATCGCACGACACTTGCAATGTAAGAATTTTTTTTTCAGTTTGAAATTGAGATTCCATATATTATTTGCAATCTATTTGCTAAAACTAATTGAAGTATTGCAAAGAATAAATTAAAATCAATTACAAAACTAAATAACAAATAATAACCAGAAGTCATTTTTGTTTGTTACATATTTCAGATAGATTCTCTTTGTGCTGTAAAACTCTCCATTTGGGGTTGTGGAAAATATTCTTCCATTTTGTTTGCATGTTTGAAAGTGTTTTCTATGAATGAAAAAACAAACAAACACAGATTTTCTCTTTGGTGAGAAAGACTAGTAAGATTACAAGAGACACGTGCTTCATCGTATGTTCCAAACTGGTTCCCGATGATACGAAGAACCCATTTTTGTACGCAGGGGCGTCAATCCATGTTTCAGATTGGGGGGGGGGGCAAAATTTAAAAATTTTAAAAGTGTGCCGAAAAATTGACATTTTTATCTGTGTAATAGTATTTTTATGCTAAGTTTAATTATTTTGTAGTGCTTTCCAATGCGTTTTAAGCATATCTTGGTATTCCATATTATGAATTTTTCAAATTGTCAACATCATTGGGGGCAAAACGATATGTTTACCCCCTTCCAATATTTTCATTGGGGTGGCAACAGCCCCCTTACCATCTCAGGATCGATGCTCCTGTTAGTACGTTCGAGGGTGTTGGATCGTTTCAGTGTAAAGCACTTCTCCAGACAGGACAACTGTCACAACAGATTTTTCTAATATAAATTTAACTGTAAGTACATCTCTGTATAGAAATAAACAGCGCTTTAATAGTCTCAACATGTTTTGCCTCAGCGCGTTGCCCAAATGAAGTTCATATACAACCCTCATGAGAGGTCCCTTGGACATAAAAAAAAATAAAAAAAAATAAATAAATAAATATTCACCGTGACACCGTTTCAGGGTGAACTTTGTACTACCAATCCAGAACATTGCTAAAAATCGAACTTTGGAAGTCTGAGAAAACTTGTTTGAGCCATTCAAAAGATGCGATTTTTCAAGAAATTGAATAAATCTGTATGTCAACCATCTGTAGATAGCAATTCTGCTGAAGTCTGTGACGTCATACCAGAACAAATGCCCCTTTTATTTTTTATTTTTTGGAGGGGGGAGGGTGGGGCAATTGACCTAGTACCTTGTATAACGATTACAGATTCTTATTCCACACATACCTGAGAAAGATTTTTTTTTTTCAAGTTTTCATTAAAAAAAAAAAATTGTGAAAATTCAGGCACAAAGTCAACGGAGAGTTGTTTTGGTAAGACATTACAGATTGCACGCATGGAGGCCAACTTACTTGTGAAATCCAAAAAAATATTCATTCGACCTAACCCAAAGACAAAAAATATTAACGTTAATCGGGAGCTTGCCAAAAGTGGGTGGATTTGATTAAGTATTATTTCTTATAGTGGGCGATCAGATCTTCAATGCTGTTACAGTATAGTGAAAGAAATGATTGGATTATGTAGGTACTACTTGACGTGCTCATGAATATGGCGTTGTACCTCAAGTACACAGGCACAAATCGCCGTGAAAATGCTAGATTCTATTAAGGAGAATCCCCTTGGGAGAATGCTGGTCAGATTTCAGATTCAGATTTCATGTTTTATTGTCCAAAGAAATGGAAGTTCATTTTGTTTACATGGATATAACATATAAATATAACAATATATCAATAATACAAATATACATATTATACTTAAATACAAAATACATTATACATTATACAAAGTACATTCATTCGTACCTTACACATCATTGGACAGTGTGAATTTGGGGCTGCGCGAGTTTTTAGATGTGTATTTTTTGTGTGCAAGTGTGCTTTATCTTTTGGAGAAAATGAAATTGAGGAATACAGTGGAACCCTATTATCAAAGAGGTCGGATATAACAAAACCCTCTTATAACTAGGTGAGTTTTCAGGTCCCAACTCTTTATATTTTTTGTTTTTTGGACACTGGCATAGTGAGGAAACAGATATAACAAGGTAAATGTCATGGTTTTAAGGCCGTCGTTATAACGAGGTTCCCCTGTAATTGTTCATACCGTACATTACATAATATCTTTTGGAGATAGTTGAATGGAGGAATATTTGTTCTATCAGTGTCGATTCCAACAGTCTCTGATTTTTAACAAACTGTGAAAGATGATGTTTATAGCGCTAGTTTCTATGCAGGCTTCCTTTAGCTTGAGCAGAATAGCCTATTTACAGAGATGGAAATACAGATTTACTCAAATAAAATATAATCTACTCTCGAATGGCTTGTCCAAATTTGCTTGAACTGACATTGTTTGATTTCTACAAATGTTCTTTATTCACTGTCTCCACGTTGAACAGGGAACCCTCTCTTTTAAAGACATAGGCTTACATTATGGAGTTTCAATTTAAATAATTGAAATTGAATCAAACTTTGATATCTGAGCTACATAATAGTGTTTAAATGGACTTGTAAATAAACACCCTAGAATACAAAAGTTTAGACAGTTATGT
>JZLH01S0111159.1:0-26193 GCA_001188425.1 Eucidaris tribuloides | reverse complement strand
GAACCCCGGGATTTTCAACTAGATCTAAGTTATATACTATAGCATCCAAAAGGTTAATAAGGTGTTAAGGTTATCTGAATTATAACTCACTAGAAATATCAAACTCTGACCTTTCAGATGAGGTATAATTCAGATAACCAACCTTTTGGATGCTATTGTAAAATGGTCGAAAATCTCCACCCCCCCCCCCCCCCCAGATTTTTCATGAATTAATAAAAAAAACGACAGACGTTTAGAATCTGGTATTTGTGTGATATAACCTTTGGGCATAGAGCTTTCAAACAGAAAAATTGCTAAAACTAAACTTGTGCTTTAAAGGGGCTGAATCGTGGCCATCGACTGGCCTGATGAGAACAAAACTCGGGGCCATCACCTGGTTCACTAGCTCCATTTCGAGTTACATACTGTGTATACACGGTATAGTGTTTATTTCGTTGTAGTACTCGGCGGATCACGACGAATCACGTACGCTAATATGAAAGAGCGGGAATTTCAATTCGGCAAGTTTCGGAAAGTTTGGGAGCTAGGACCTCCGCTCAGTTTGCTGCTTCTCATTGGCCATACTGAATACACGATCTGCCAGTGCGCTGCTGTGTGCATCAAACTGGTTTCGCAAAACATCAACCCCCACGCGTGCATACCTTTATCAGTTAGAGTCTGCATCATTGACTGCGTGCAGTTGAACTGCTCTAACTGGATAACGATAGATCTGATAACGCTAATTAGTTTTATGTCTCTACAACAAAGTTGCTGGAACATCATGTTTTTGGGTTGTCCATCCATCCATCTGTTATCGTTTCTTGTTACCATGAAAACAGAACTAATGACAGCTGATCGGATACGTTAGAATCAAAGTTACTACTGCTATCTAACCTGCATACTGTAGATCTAGGTTACATGTAACATTACTATGAGGCAATTAATAATGGACTGATTAATGTTCGATTTTGGAGATGGAAGGTCAGACACAGAGGTCCTAATGTTTCATTTAATTTCATCTCATGTATTTATTTCAACACGGAAAGACCAGTACAGCACTAGACTGTTTTTCTATGGGTCCGTGAATAAATAAAAATCAATAAAAATTGAACAAAACAATATTATACAACGTGCATGATATGGCAAGGCCACGCGTACGTTAAGAACTGTGTCTTGAAAAGTTTCTGGATTTTCCTTGGTTTCCATGAATCTACAACTTATTCATTGATGTAGATTCCTTCCTGAGAGCAACTGTCGTAGGGATGAACTACCCGTGTGTGTGTGTGTAAGTGTGTGTTGACCGTGTCAGTCTGCACTCGCATCTGCAGTTGATAAATTTATTCTGCAAAAACTTGTATGTACACAAAGTGGAGAAAATAAAACAAAAACAAAAACAAAAAATCCTGCAAAGAACAAGTAGAAACAAAAAGAACAACATTAAGCATCTAATGCTTGAACTCAGCAAGAACATCACATAATATAATGATTACACTATGTTAACCTCAAATGAATAACAATAGCAACTATACCATTATCCACGTAGCGTCATGATAATTAACCTCTGATAACAATGTTAACACCATACATCTTACTACATTTGTATGTACCTCAAAACGCTTTGATTAACAAAGTTTGTCACTCAAAATAATATCTACACTACAAGGTAATATAGAATTATATCCCACTATCACATACATTATACATCTTATTTACTTTTATTAGTCTTTTGAATAATCGTTTTACCCTCTACCTGAACTATTTCATGAATAACTAAACTCACACTCTATAATAATAAACCCCTTTTGGTAATAAAACCCAATTTTGGCTGGTTTACTTCGTGCTATCTGTATTTACCAAAAATCCGTGTTTGACAGTCTTTTCTCCAAACAAGATTGCAAAATTTAGAAACTCACCAAAATTACGGAACTCTATTATACCAATTGTGAAAACACTAGCAGCTCAATGAAGTCTAGCCTTAAGACTAAGCTCCACTCCCATATGATAAAAGTTTCATGCCTGACTCATATAGTCTGCGACCCAAACTACTCACTTATTAAGCGATCAACCCCATAGCAATTCACATCCAGCCTGTACCCAAAGTGAAAGTAACTGCTTAACTGGGTCTGACTACAAGACTACAACCTAACGTACTACACTCCTTGGCTGATACCAAGGTAAAACCACAATTTAACCACACATCGTCACACACTTAGAAATTATTCTTTGTCGGCAAGCAAGACACCCAAAAACTCTGAACTGCCTGACATCAAAGTAATCAATCTTATACCAAATTCACTACTAACTGGTGTTTGACACTTTTACCGCTAAATCCAGAACAATTCTGATGAAACTGAATCAGTGAAATAGCATAATATTCCATTAAACAGAAATACAAATAATACTGAACTCTAATTACTACAAGCACAACCACAAGACTTAAACATATACTTTGATAAATGATAAATGCTGGTTTATAATCTAAGCAAAACACATTTAACTATTCATAACTCGTATCATATTGACTTACAGACATGGTTTGACGACTAATAACACCTGTCATTACTGTCACTATAATATAAATCATTATTGGAGAATGTCTACTCAACACATAATTTGACATCAAGACAAATTTTGTTTTGTTAAACTTCTAAATCGAGTCAAACCTTATTACTTCGTACAAACTTATTATTTACAAAATATGAACAATAATGTCTTCGTACCCAAGGTCGATATCAGCTAGCCGATCACTACCATCGCCATCGGATGAGTACGCAAACTCTGCGATAGATCAGCTTCTCACCTTACAAACAGAAAAAAATCACAACGACTTAAAAGTAAAGAACATAATAATCAGTAAACATCAACTACATATTACTGACAATTTATCTTAAATCCATAAACTCGTTGGTTCACAATCTTGGGTCAGTGCCTTTAAAGCGATCTCTCGAGACCCCTTCACAAAAACATATCAGTCAAGAGGTATTTGGGCTCATGGGCGCTGCCATATTTTGTCTTTTCGTTTACTGTAACATTCTTGCGCCTTTTATACCTTATTGTGTACTTTTGGCCTCAATCTCGACCTCGCACATTCAAACTTTCACTTTGCTCACCTAATATCATTAAAGAGAACTTAAAATATTGTATAATAGATCTAATCACAATATACGAGTATAACAAACTCTACATTCATTCTTATAAAACACTACTCTCTCCCTGACATTTGAGTACAAGTAAACACAAAATAATAGCTGTAACCATATAGCAGCAAATGCAAAATGTACTTTGCCTATCATTTTATACAAGTAAAGCATAAATCTGTTTATATAAAACTAAGCAAATGGACAAACAAATTCCACTGACTAAATGGACAATTAACTCGAACTTTTACAATAAAATAACGTCGCATTCAACCGTTCTTCACATCATTCAATTCTAATATCAATTTTTAACTCAATAAACTCATGTATTTGAATACAAAGTTGATCACAAAATGGTAAAATGTGAAATATAAAATAACTTACATGTACTGCGTAATTCTCCCACAAATGGTGATTGCTGCCTCTTCCTCAAGTTTCTCAGCTAGCAATACCTTCATCCCCCAGAATCGCTCCCAGCCACATGTTGGCAACGTTTAACACCACATGGTTGGCATATTATTCATCCTCTACATTATATTAGCCATCATGGTATATTTAAATTTGATAATTACTTATGTGATAACAAGAATCATAATTACTACAACCATTCAGATTAAGCAAAGCACTGTATAAACTAGGTAATTGATACCAAATTAAACAGATTATTTTCCTTGTGGAAAGACTTTTTGTGGCAAGTTATGAGGTTTTTCACTCGAAATTTGTGGTTTTAGGCCCAAGAAGCTTGGCATCTTGGCACTTCTTTCTCTTTGCCTGCACTCATGTAAATGGAATTTCTGTGTATTGGATACTACAGCATAGAATACTACACTGTACTTTCTTCCGGATGTAACCTAAATGTATCCTTATGGAATATTAAAATATTGTTTATAAATTTCACATTCCTTCACAACATCACTGACAAAAGCCTTGTCTTCACTTTGTACTCTAGGGCTTTTCTACAACAACTGTACCAGCATTTCAACATCTTTATTCTCATTTATGTTGGATCCCACAGATATCCTGCTTGGACTTTGATAAAAGTCCTTTGAGAATGAATGCACGTTCATTGCTCTTTGTCTTCTTATTCAGTTTCTCTCCCCAGATGCGGAAGAAGGCATCTGTTTCTGTCTTAGCAACTGAACCATTTCCTTTGACAGTTCTTGACACGGCATGTCTAATGAGACCTTCTTCGCTGTCGCATGAGTTTTTGCCATGTCTGCTCACAAAATTACTCCATTGTACAGTTGAAAAAGGCAAGCTTGTATATAAATATAATAAAGAATACCCATGCGCACGTTCTGTCAGAACCACGCGTGCGGTCTGCCAAAACCATGCACACGTTAAGACAGAACCATACGTACGTTATGTTTAGCAGACGCATGCTTTGGGCACACATTTTGGCCGTAACGGCCATAGTATGAGAGTTAATGCATTCAAATGGTAGAAGGAACCTAGATAAATCCTTGACCATGGTTTCAAATCTTCCCAAATCCTGGAGAACAGAACACTGCCTAAATGAATGTGCTTTGGAATGACTCAATGTCCTCTACTCCTCTGGGCAAATGAAGGACTAGGCCACATGGTGATGCTACTGGAAGTTTCTTTGGTTGTCTCTTGGGGAGAAGTACTCTATGTCAAACTGTTTAGAGAATCCTGTAGGTGGGAGATCATCCGCCCCTGTGCAGAAGTTGAGCACATGATGCAGAGCAAGGGTCGTACCTTCCTGGAAACGGCAGCATCCATCTACGTACATTCAAAAGACAATTAGAAAGCTCTAGAAAGTCCATTAAGGTTAAGGTACTAGAATACTAACATTAAGCTACACTGTATCAAAATTAAGTAAATTGATAAGGTTAAATTATTTTACTTTGAAACTTCAAGAACCTTAATACTGTTAATTCTTATTACCTCCATTACAAAAAAAGTATAAGTGACAATGAAAACAAAAATTCAAACTAACTTTCCTGCCTCCTAGAGTCCTCCACTGTGGTTGGACCATCTACTATTGTACAGTTGCTTTGAGCTGTGCATTGACCTAGCACTTGTCTCCTGACTATCTTCTTCAGGAGTGACCCTACCCTAGTAATATGCTGTGACCTGATCCTGGGCCTGAGTGGCAGAGAATTTGATGTCCTGACTGGTAACAGTTACATGTACTTGAGTTTTTCCAGTGCCTTGACTTAACATCGGTTGTCTTGAAAAGTTTCTGGATTTTCCTTAGTTTCCATGAATCTGCAACTTATTCATTGATGTAGATTCCTTCCCAAGAGCAACATCAATGACAAAAGCGTTGTCTTCACTTTGTACTCTAGAACTCTCCAACAACTGTACCAGCATTTCATCATCTTTATTCTCATGTATGTTGGATCCCACAGATATCCTGCTTGGACTTTGATAAAAGTCCTTTGAGAATGAATGCACATTCATTGCTCTTTGTCTTATTCAGTTTCTCTTCACAGATTTTGAAGAAGGCATTTCTTTCTTTCACAGCAACTGAACTATTTCCTTTGACAGTTCTTGACACTGCATGTTTAATGAGACCTTCTTCGCTGTTGCATGGGTTTTTGCCATGTCTGCTCACAAAATAAATCCATTCTACAGTTGAAAAAGGCAAGCTTGTAAGACAAAAAGTGAAGGATGACCTCAAAGTTTACACAGGGTCACCTTGTTATAAAACCATGATGATCACCTTTTTATATCAGGGTCCAAAAACAAAGAAATATATAGAATTGAAAAAATAACCTTGTTATAAGAGGGATTTTTGTATATCTGACCTCTTTATAATGGGGTTACTAAAACATGGGCTGATTGTACTTCACTCTGGATTGCACACACAGATAGTTTCAGCAAAGTCCATACGGCACATAGAGGGGGACATGTCATTATGGAGGCAAACTGGGACTGTTGCCACTTAGCCTCAAAGTCAAACAATAACCTCAAACAGATGGCTATAGCATATAGTGTATTCTGAAGTTTATTGACCAATTCCCTTACTGATCAAGAGCCATTCTCTTCTTCCTAAGGGCATATATATTCAACTGACTGCCATCTCTTCCAATCCTCAACTTTGTCTTCTTTTGCATCAGTCAGTAAGTTTAGAATGTCATCAAGTTTTTTTAGTTCCATATTTTCTGCATTTTCATCTATGCAAGTGATACTTCTTGTTTCAGAACCTTCACAAAGAGTCATATTTGAAAAGATGTAACAGTTGTTGATTCTTTCAAGTCCTGCACTGGAAAGTTTCTGATTGGGGTGTGATAACTCTAAGTTAATATTTGTACAGGTCTCACAGAGACATTGTTGCAGGACCTTTGCTGTAGCATGTCTGTCTACCCACACACAATAAAATAGATTTGCACAAATTTCTGGTTGATTCATATGAGAAAAATAATTTCAGACACTGCAAACGTATTACCTCTTTCTGACACTGCGATCTTTTGGCTCCTTGTTTGTGTTTTCTGCTGACATGAAGTGGAGAGACTGAAAAAAAGAAAGAAATTTGATTGCTTTTGTCATTGAAATGGATCAAGCTTGACTAGTTGTGGTTCACATTTGTAGACTGAGCTTGAAATAAACTACCAGTATTTTGATCCCCAAGTCAAGTCTCTCTTTCTGCTGACCAGGACCAAAAATAATGAGCATTTGAAGGTATGGTATATAACAGACAGAAAAGCATTCTGGTACATGTTTCATTACCAAGTCTGTTTCTTACGAGTGTTTATAAATTTGAAAGGGAAAAACATGTAACATGTCAGATCTGTTCTGCATTGTATCTTGGAGCTGTACTGGTTTATGGTTCATTGAAAATTTTGGGGGAATGGCGATGACATTTCCGGCACTTTTTGTCCCATTTTCAGTGTGTGTTTCACAGCATAAATTGATGTTTTATTTCCTCATTAGAAGAACTCAAAGTTGTCTAATAATATCTCTTGCACACACTCATTCTTGTCAAGAATTGGATATATTTAAGCTCAAATATCAATTGTCAGAAAGGTAATAGTGTGAGAATGCCCAAATTTCAAAAGTTTCGCTGGCTGAAATATTTGCATAGTCACGCAAGCAGGGTGCAAAGGAACATATGTGACAGTTCTGCACAGCAGTGTAAGAGTGACACTTGTGCAATATGTGGTTTATAAAATGGGTTGAATAACTATACTTTCACTTTATACTACTATGGGTGAATGCAGCGATTAATTCATGGCGTGAATAATTGCTGAACATTGATTGACCTGCGCTGTTAAACCACCAACAGCAACAATTGATTGCGTTGGTAAACCATATTACTTACATATGTACAAGAGGAATGTTGGAAGCACACTGAAAATTAATATGTTCCAATGTCTTGTAGATATTGTACCTGTAAATATGGAAGTGTGGTTGAGCTGTATGTGGTGAGTTTTGTGGAGATATCGAGTGTTAAATGTGAACGAGTGTGGATAATTTCATGAACTGTAGAGCTCTGCATTTATCTGTTTTATGAACAGGCTATGAATCATTTGGGCACCTGGCTGTAAGCTAACATGACCACTGGCTTACCCCACCATTACATATACCTTGCCCATGGTGCAGCTGTACAGGCAATATTACAGACTACAGTATGTACACACCAGTCTACACCAGCCCAACCAATCTGTTAGCAATTGCTTACACCCACAAGCTACAATATGAGCATATACTTACTCTGTACCTCAACATATTAAGAGAACTGGAATCATTAGGAAGTTGAGAAAGTCTTGGTCTCTACTGAGCATGAAGTTTGCTTGTGAATTAAAGCATTAAATATTTGGACTTGGGCGTAATGTTTGTAATCTACCATATGATTACGTCATGCAAAGTGCAGTTATGCCTTTTTGTCACACACTTTTTTGCAATCTGTGCATGTTACAGAAGAAATAGAGTGTACATGTGACCCTCTTCAGTAATTCTAATTGCCTACATTTTAAACCCATTAGCTATGAGTTTTATCAATACTTGTTTATCCCAAGGTATGTAACCATTTATTTCTTTTATAGGAGCAGTATGGTTACTATAGTAACAGAGGTTACAACAGCCAGAATGACTCTCCTCGCAGCAGTAGTCTTGACGCTGGAAACGGGGGCAGATCAAGCCTGGCGTATCAAGCAAGCGATTCATCCAGCGATCCCCAGTCAAGATACATGTACATCACTGATGGAAATTTGCCATTGTACGACAACAGAGGGCGCCAACCGAAGCTCAACGTCCCTTCTCAGAGAGATAGAGGGAGAATTTGCTTGCTTTGGTGTATGATTGGCATAATTGTAACACTGTCTGTTTTGGCTGTCATTGGACTTGGAGTTGGTCTGTACTTTGCTACTAGAGGTAAGACAAGAGTTGGTAACTGCTTGACTTCTTAACGCTTTACTTCTGAGATTCTGTAATTCCCATAGAGTTAATACACAGCAAATCCAGTTCCTGCAGCCAACAGGTTAATAAATTCATGGATGGATTGGTGGATGAAATAATATAACATTATTATGCTTTAGCCACATGGTAGTATCCATTTGCATTGGCTTTTTCCATAGGCAAAATCACTTATGCACAAATAAATCAAATTTTAAGCTCTCTATATGGATAAAACACTACAAGCACTGATGCACAATTTTTTCAGAGCTTCATTTTTAGACCTAATCGAAGACAAAAGAGCATGGAGGGTTATGTAGCTCAGATTTTTAAAATGTGATCCTTATGCCTTTAATCAAGTCTTCGTTTTCCCTTCTGTTGATGTCTTTATGGTAATTTTCTATACAAAATTGCATTGGTGAACGCCATAGTGAAGAAGTCCAGTAATATGTGATAATGAAAAGAATTCTCGTCACATTTATTGGCAGATACTACTTCAGGACCTAGTCAACCTACAACTGCTGCATCTACACCACCGACAAGTGCAACAACAGCCGCAGTCACTGCACCAGCAACAACATCAGGTTTAAAAAATCACAAAATATTCCAGTAATGTATTATAGGAGGTGCAATGATGTCATAGAAACTGTGACATGCTGCTGTGCTGTTGTCTGGTCAGATACACAGAACAAAACAGGTTGTCACATAGAAATAAATCTTGGACATCTACTGTTATGCTTTACAAAGGAATGCTGATATGCAAAGCTTATATTGATAAAACAAATATTCATGCACTGTCATCCTTTAATATTGATTTCGATAAACAAAATGTCTGTATGTTATTCATGCAAATCATAATAAGTCTTCATCTTTTTTTCACATTGGGCCTGTATGGCTGGTGTAGTGTTTATTTCAGACAGTGATCAATTTTGAAAGATATTTGAGTTGGTCATGATTTGCTATTCAATCAAAATACACTTGATTATATTATAAAGTTATACATGTATTATGCCAGACTGTTGCTGATATTGTTGTGGCAGCCTAAACTTCAAAATGTTAAAGATGTTTTATGATTACTTGGTATAGTAATAATTCCTAATTTATAAGTTTCATTTGCAGTGCTTTGATGACAGAAGAGAAATATGGAATTATGTGAAATTTGTAATTTAAGAAATGAAGGTTATTATCCCAGAATATGTATAGCATGGATTTTTGTGTTATGAGGAAAGACTGAGGCTGCCATACTCAAAGTTTATTTCTTTCTCTATTAATTTGCACACAGAAAAGAGTAAACTTTCAGGAGTGTATAGTCATGGAAATATTCAATCAATGACGTACATCTTTACAATTGTGTGAAGGGAAACTATATTGTATTCTGTTTCACACTTTCATTTTCATGTCAAATTCCCCCTCAAGAGTTACCACCAAATACCACAGCAGTACCAGTTGAAGTAGGCGTGACCATCACAGAAAGGGAGTACTCTCCAGCACTAAATGATACCTCATCGCCAGAATACATGGAAGTAGCAGGGAATATTACCAGAGCTGTAAGTTAGACTCTCTTGTGACATACAATATCATGAGTGACTTTTAAAAATAGATTTTATGCCTCCGGCCCCTTTCACGTGGTCCATCTGTCCATCCATCTTTCTGTTTGTATACCCTGATCTTGTTAATGCAATATCTGGAGAACGCCTTGGTGGATTTTGATCATAGGCATGCACCTACGCCATGAGATATAGATGAACTGATTAGATTTTGGACGAAATCTGCAGAAGGCAATTACTCTGTAACTTTGCATAAATTGGCATATTTCAGGCATAATTATAACCAGGGGGGTTGAATGGTGTTAGGACTTAATTGCGACTTGGCAGGATAGTTACATGTAGTAATGGGCAGCAAATATTTCTGCCAAGTGAGCAAGGTTAAAGGTCAAAGGTTAGTAAACTGTATATTTATCGACATATTCCTGGCATAATAAGTGTCCAGTGGTGATTTGGTTTGGTGAGAAGTTTAGTGATAAGTAGGAAGATTTTCTGCAAATTAATGAGGTCAAACTAGTGCTTTTCATTTGTCAAGCAAAGTTAATTTGAGCCCACAAGGTGAAATGATGAATTGCATGGAACAAGAAAGACCGTGGTAGGCATTTGCCTTGTGTAACAAAGAGATGATTTATTGATTTGTGAGCATGAATAAATTTTATGGACTTCAAGGTCAAGGGTCACAATTTACATCAGGTATGTCTATGAGATGAATACAATGTAATGAACTGCACGGTCATTGGTATTAATGTCTGGGCACAGATTTGGGAAGGATGGCAGAGGCCTATACCCATCAACTGTGTGTAGCAGTCAAATCTAGTTACTTTTTCATTCCTACAGGAGTTCCCTGTCAATACAGCTTGCAGCATACTAATAATGAAACAATCTAAAATTTTACACAGTCTGCAGATGGGCCTGTGTAGATCATTTGGCAAATGTATAAAAATGTTTGTGCATAAACTTCCATATCCCATACAGATGTTGCCCTGACTACTGCTGAGATGAGGAAAAAACTTGTCCAGTTACATTGATTTTTTGAATTAACACTATCACACTTTTATCAATAAAGTTTATGAAATCTGATGATAGTACTGTGTTATAACAATTAAACATCAAACCTATATTTCTCATGAGAATGATAAACCTGTAATATGTAACTGACTATTCATTTTCTCTTTTCTTCCTTCAGATTGACAGCCAATATGCAAATGATTCAAACTATGCTGGTGTAGAGATAACTGGCATAAGGTATGTTTTTTTTTTCTCTTCTGCGATGTGTTTAATTTGCTGTGTACTCTAATTTAGTACTGGTATATTCATGCTTGTTTCATTCATTAACAAATTGAAGAAAAATCCTTCCAGCCTGGATATACACTCCAGTCAGTGTATACATTGATATGTGTTTCAACTCATTTAGTTCTTGAGGACTTTTCAAGTACTCCCAATCATGTCATTTCCCTTAAAATTCATAAAAAGTGAAAGTACATGTACTTAAGCAACATAAAACAAAAGAAAATAATGTCAAGTCACAAATCACAGACAAAACAACAGGAACTTGAAAAACCAAGTGTAGCTGCTGAAAGAAAACCATTATATCAGTACTGTGGAAAGAAGGACAAAGTAATAAGACTGGGGAGGAAGTGATGACTTCAACAACATTAAAAAAAGAAGAAAAAAATAAGGAAACAAACTTGTAAAATTAGAATTGAAAACATGAATTGTAAGTCAAATCTGCCCAAAATTGTTAAAAATAGATATATAAATAAATTGCTTTGTTTGTGTTTTTCCCCACATATATGACTAGCTTGATCATTAAGTAATTCATACATGGTTAACTCATAAGACTTTAAGCATGTTTTTCTTACCCTGGTATATCCTGACTGGGACAATGTATATGCAGTGATACAAGACTACAAAGCTCTCACTCTTTTTTACGTATGTTGTCAAACAGTTTCAATAAAGAATGTGTTTAAGCTGTTAAGTATTTGAATATTTTCTCTCCCTTTCTTAGGCCTGGAAGTATAATCGTGGGGATCATAGTCCTTTTTCATGTTCCAAACGCACCAGATATGGTCAATGGCGGTGGGAATGATATACTGGCAAATGTCCTCAATAATGTCATCCAAAATGTGGTACAAGCACTACAGGATAATGATATTTCTAATAACCCAAACCTGGTACTTCGTTCATGTAAGTAGATACCATGTTGGTCATCGTCGTCATCGTAAAAATAATGTTTAAAAAAAAATGTAAAAATAATGTTAGCCTTCAACCCATTGACTATGAGATTAAGTCAATCTCCATAGACTTTGTACAGGGCCCATCCTGTTCCCAGCAAGCAACAGGCTAACTTCAATTTTAACTCTTAATGAGTTGCTAGGGCGAACAAACAATACACTATTAATCACTGCTGTAAGAATAAAACTCATGACTCCTGTTTTACATAGTACACTAACAGGCCTCACTGAATCACTCATTAAGCTGATACATGTAGGGTTACACTGGATATTTTGTCAGGAATTGTTTTGTAAAATGGGAAAAATGTACATTTCCTGTACGTTTGTGGTTCTCGATAGACTCTTAATGAATAACTTGGCAAAATTCTTTCTAACTCCAGAAATAGTCACAAAATTGTAATACAATTACATTTGAAGAAAGTGTATGCTTTTATCTACAACTTTTGCACACAGCATTTTCCTTCATCATGCATATGGTAAAAAGTTAAAGTTGATTGAAATTCACATATGGTAATAAATAAGTTCAATGTGACCTTAAAAATACCTGACAAGTTAAAGAGGAAAAGCATTTCAAAATGAGGCTTATAGTGCACATGATTTTTGTGATATGAGGATATGCAAGATATCTGTTTCTGTATGTCAGATAACCCATTGCTATGGTAACCACATTTTTAACTCTTAACATGCCAGGGGATATAAATCTCTATGGACTTTATGAGTATTATTTGGTGCAGATCTGCGACTTCGGCTCATTAAGAGTTAAGCCTACATTGAATATCACATAGATAAAGCAGGTATTGGTATTAAGCACGGTCAGTGATTGCTGAAGTTCAAAAGTTTAGTTTAATATCGTTTCATGCATAAAAAGTTTTGTTTTGTTAACTTTTTTAATGACAGCCCCTTGTGAGTTGAATGTCTGTGGCAATGGAGCGACATGTGAAAATCTCCCAGCCAGTTTCTCCTGTACGTGTGTTGCTGGCTTCACAGGCAGTGCATGCGGAACAAGTGAGTATATCATTCTGTGCCATGAAGTGTGGGTTTCGAAATATACAAAACCACAGAAATTACAAGCAAATTATCCCAGCACCAAAACAAACAAACAAAGTCAACAAACTAACAATTGTTTAGCTGTTCAATTTGATTCAGCTTTCCACAGTGATGACTCTAAATACATGACTGTATCATAGGAGAGTTGTGACAAGAACACTTTGGTTGACAGACAGAATGCTCCATCAGGACCAGATTTCTTGAACACTGATGCCCCCGCTCTTCTTACTCTTAGAGTTTCCAACAAACAGTATGCCTAAGTCTTAGACAATAGCCTAAATTAATTTTCTGAAAGGAATGAAATCCTCAAAAAATCAGTATAAATAGATTTTATTGCAGTTGGAAGAATTTCAAAGTGATAAGCTAACATTGTGGAGCTTCAATTTAAAAAATTGTCAAACTTTGATATCTTAGCTACATAGTAGTGTTCAAATGGGCAAATAAACACCCTAGAATACAAAAGTTTGGAAAGTTATGCTGCCAATGGCAAAGTATGCTTGAATAAACAATTTATACTCTGGTGGATGATAAAGAAGCCTAGATCTACACACAGTACGTCTATGGGAAGAAATGGGCAGGTGAATCTGGTCAATTTGAATGCTTGTAGATTTTCACTTTGTTAAAGCACTAAATCATCAGGGCATCATTTCTAGACCTTATCAAAGACACTTGGAGCATGGAGGATTATGTAGCTCACATTTTTTTAACAGTGGTAAATGTTAGCCAGTGGCTTTAAAGTCTCCAATAATAATAAAAATAGATTCTGTGGGAATGAATTTTAGACCAAGTCCCCTAAACTTTCTCCTAAAGTACTATGGTAATTACTTAGAAACAACTAGCTAGCATAGAAAAAAACTCCTTATGAAAATTGTTTTTTGTACAAATTTTATGCTTTTCAAAATTCCCAGGAATTTTCAGAGTGGAAAATTTCCATGGGAATTTTTGGAAATTTTCTGGAAATATTGGGAATTTTTGGCAACTTTCTGAAACTTTGCATATTTTCATATTTTCATACATTTAGTATTTGAATTTCAAAATCATTCATCTAATATCAGAAATATCACGATATGAAAACATTTACTCTAACACAAAGAAAGGTGATGTAATAATGTAATAGTCAAACAGTGATTTATGTTTTGTTTATTTAGTAAACATCATGAAAACTTGAGCATTACTTGATTCGTATCTTGGCTTTGGTTACAACATTTTATGTGCGTAATGTCAGCTCAACCAGCCAAACTTCTGATATACACCAGCCTAATGGTACATGTACAAGTAATCAAACTTTGCGAATTAAATAGCAATAAGATAGACAATTGCACTCATTGAAATGCTTAGTAGGCATATCAGTGGAATTTTTCACTCTATGCACATGCACTGCACACACTGTACATTACAATGTGGGATCAGATAAAATCATTCAGACTACAGTGTATATCTCATCCCCCATGTGTAATGTGTGTGTTCTCTCATTTGGGCCGATTTGTCCTAATGAAAGGCCCAGGCAAGCCAAAAGAGAGGTAAAAATTATTTTATTCTTGTGAAGACGTGATATACAACAGAATACTGATAAAATTTTCCAAAAATAAAATAATGTACATTTTAATATGATAAAAATGAAAATTCCCCAAATACCCCAAATTCCCAGCCCACTGAAAATTCTCGAAACTTTCCATGGAAAGTTTCCAAAATTGTCAGAAAATTTCCAATCCTTTGCAACCCTAACAAATTTATTACTGGAAAGTGAAATTTAAAACAGTTTGTTAAGAATTAGCTGAACAATAGAACAAACATGAAAATAGCAATATATAGATTTTGAAACTTAACAAGGATATTGACATTTAGGCCATCATGTAAAACTGATTTGTGAGTTCCAACTTCCATGTGGCATTGTCTGTGTTGATTGAAAAGGGGTACTTCTTTGGGTTACCCTTTGATAGTCTTCATTTCATTTGATATCATTTCTTTCACTTTTGTGATTAACATTTTGCCATTAATGTTTATAATATGATCTGATTATGAATTTCCATTTCTGTGTTTAATGTTTAGGTTTGATTCCCTTTGTTCCTTGATGCAAACGTCCTCTGGGCTGCAAGGAATAAAAATTTCTTGGCAGAATTGGATTAAGATAGACTGATTGTTCTTAAATCATCAAAGCCTGATTAATATATATACATATTCCTTTCATAAAACATGCTTTTTAATGTTTGTTTTTACACCATATGGTGAAGATCTAATCCAGATTAACATAAACACAACACAAAAAGTAAGTTCCCCTCCCCCTTTTCAAAATACCATAACTCTTTAAATAATTTTGAGCAAAATAATTTGACAGGAGCATTCCTGCACTCATTGACTAACTTCTGTGTGATTGATCCGTCAAGTCATGTATGAGGGAGCACATATTAGAGGTAAAAACTTGTCAAAGTTTACAAGGGTCATTTTGGTGGATTTGTGATACAGGAGTTTGATAAATTATGTTTTCATGAATGATTAAGTGCTATTTATGTTAATCATCTATCGTTTGACCCCCTTACACTCACTGACTCTTTTCACATATTTTACAGTTTAGTGAGATCAATTTAAAAATGTTCATCCTTCCTTAATGTGTGGAATTTCAAAATCCATTAAGTTTATTGAAAAAAATTGAAATCGGATATTTTTCAGCAAAATGTATTTTCACATGTTGTACGAACACAAAAGGTTATAACGATGTCATGGTTGAGTGAGCATACTTTATAAATAAAGCAAAAATACAGAAGTTAGTCAATTAGTGTAGGAACATTCCTGCTGAATTATTTTGCTGGAAATTATTTCATCAAAAAGCTATGGTATTTTGAAAAATTGGGGACTTACTTTTTGTGATATGTTTAGATTCCTCAAAGACACATACTTTTCAATTTTGTTGTATATCATGGTATGAATAAAGTAAGATGAATAAATTGTTGTAGTGATAAACTAATCTCATTTCCTGTAAATGTAGAAAAGTTCTTAGAGTGTATCATTCAGGAGGTGCAAAGTTAAAATATTAAGGTAAGACTCGACCTTTAAACTGTTGCTTCTATTACAAATAGATATCAATGAGTGTGAAGGGGTTACCTGTCAAAACGGTGGAACTTGTAACTGATCTGTCAACTGCCAGTTTCAGCTGTAGAGGCATGTGTGCGCTGGCTTTATTACATGGATTACACATGTGTGAGATGGTAAGTAAAAAAAAAAAATAGAGCTCTAACTAGGCGATAGAAGTGTCTGTTTTCATCTTCTTATTATGATTGTTTTAAATTATTTTTACAACCTATTGCAAAAAATAGACTTCTGAGTCCAGTAACATTTTTTCACCAACAAATTCTCAAATTTGTTTCAAATTTTTAAGTCCCAACTTTTTCGCATGTACACAGAATGAATTTATATATATACCAGTACATGTACATACAAAAGAAATGTGCTAATACAAAGAGTGATGGCTTCTCTCTTTAGAAATAAACAAATATGAGAAAGTAAATAAGAAGAGGAGTAGGAGTGTAGTTTAAATCAGGAGTTCCTCTTACCTGATCCTCCATGGGTGCTAACTGCAGAGGTTGAAAAACTGGTCTTTGCTGGGAGTTGAACGCGGGTCTTTGGTTCAGAAAACCAAATACTTTAAACCACTAGTCCACAGAGACCATTGTTTTTTTTTGGCTGACCTAATTTCAACTAATCAGCGTTTCAGTTTCTTAATCTTTGTGTCAAAATACCTCTACGAGACGAGAGTTTTTGAACAGTGACAAGCCCCATACCACAGCTGGGTCTTATGCGACGATACATGTATGAGCTGAATAATTATTAACCCGTCTTGTGTTGGGGTCTATGGAAAATGTGTGTTTTAGTGAAATCAAATCATCTCCAACAGGTTAACAATGAAAGAAGTGTGCTAAGAATAAAAACAGAGTTGGCTTCTCTTCGTAGAAATATATGTATATAGCAAATATTTATTCCTTAATATTTTGCACATGTAGTTAACATATCATTTATGAATTGCCAAGTTGACACTAAATTCGTAAAAGTGCTAACAATGAGATAACCATTTTACTTTTAAAAAGAGATACAAAAATATATTTGGCAAAATCAACCAATTTTTGTAAATATTGCCATTGCATTGGTCGTAATTAGACAAAATATTTGTGGATATGAACACACTAAATGTTATTGTTAGACCCATTTGGATTAGTAAATATTATACAACATCCAAGTAGATCCTTGTCATTTGATTGGAGGATTGTTGGTCACATGATATTGAATAAATACCCCATTCAGCGCAGCGTGAATTTTGGTTTTTCGCGTGCATGTTGGTTATATTTTGTCCCATTCCATGGTTTACAGTGCGCTACATGTATTGTACATGCGCTGTCCCGCTTAGCTATGTGATGTACGTGAGTTTTAAGTTTGAAGTTTAAACATAACCGGTGAACATAACTCCCTGCTTTAATAAGGATTTAAATATTTGGTGAAATTTAGACAAAAAAGAGAAAACTGCAGAGACTTTAACTATACACAGAACATACTGAATGTGTTGTTTTGTCTGTATGCGCGTGCGTAATCAATGATGTTAATACATAACATTGCGCAATGAAATGAAATTACGCGCGCGCATACAGACAAAATGCACACCGCGTCGCACGCATGCAGTATACAGGTCACGAAGATGCCTTACATACCCACTAATCTATGTGTGGGACTAGGTAAATGAACCCCCTTAAATTCGGTTTAGGGACCAAACCCGACCACTGGTGTCCAGCTGACATATCTTTTTTCATTCACATAGATAGTCTAAGTAATTTTGAGGGGTCAAATCTTTTGGGCTCGATGGGGTAAATTGAAAAGTAGCAGGCTCTCGCCCTAGTACATCATCTTATGGGAAAACTTAGTGGGACTGCTCCTTTTTTCATTGAGACAAAGAGGAGGCTATTTCAATTCATTTTGCCATGACCGAGGAATGTTGACGTGTGAAGACTAGACATGAAATATCTTGTTGCGAGGTCTATAGGAAATGTATGTTAAAGCATAATCAAACTGTCTTCAATGGGTTAAGATTTTACAGGTCACAGGTGATGGCTAATTTCAATGCCTATTTTGGTGGATTTTTTTCTTCATTTTTTTTACTCATGTACATTTTTTGTACATAAACACATTTCAGATTTATATCAATATACAAAATGTATTGGTATTACATTACCTGTACTTCCTGTGCTCTGTGTGCTGAACCATCATTTTAGAAAACAGTTGGCAAAAGGAGATTTTTTAAACTGAGAGGTACACTGCAATCATAACTTTTCCACAGTTTGTAACCCAAGGCACAGTGCTGAAGAAAAAAATCAACAAATGGTGAATTTTTATTTGGCAGGGTTGGGAAAAAATCATGATTTTTTTAAAAAATCTAAAAAAAAAAAAATCTATTTTTTTATTTAAATCAGATTTTTTAGAATTTTTTCCCAGAGAGGCACCAAATATGTTCATATTCCGAATTCATTATTGCCTATACAAAACTTTTGCTCCATCAATTTTTATTTCCTTTTAAATATTAGTTATGGTTGAATAAAATTGGTGCTTTAGATAAAAAATGATCATTTTTTTTTAATTTTCATAATTTTTTTAAAATTTTTTTCCCGAGACGTTCCAAATATGTTCATATTCTGCATTCAAAATAGCCTATAGGAAACTTTTATTCCATCAGTTATTATTTCCTTTCACATACAGTGTATTAGTTATCAAGGTTGAATAAAATTGGTGCTTTAGAAAACAAATGATTTTTAAAATATGAAAATCATGATTTTTTAAAATTCAAATCGATTTTTTGGTGTGTGTTTTTTTCCCCGAGAGGTTCCAAATATATGTTTCCTACTCGGAATTCAAAATTGCCTATAGGAGACTTTTATTCCATCAATTATTATTTCCTTTTACATATCAAGGTTGAATAAAATTGGTGCTTTAGAAAAAAAAATGATTTTCAAAAAATTCAAATCATGATTTTTTAAATTCAAATCGATTTGTTGTTTTTTCCCCCGAGAGGTTCCAAATATATGTTCATATTACAAATTCAAAATTGCCTATAGGAAACTTTTATTCCATCAATCATTATTTTCTTTTACATATCAGTTATCGAGGTTGAATAAAATCGGTGCTTTAGAAAAAAAGAATTTAAAAATGATTTAAATAAAAATTAACAAAATAAAGTGTAATGCAGCACATCCATTTTGTTTTCCTAAGCTAAAAGTCTTTAGGAACATTAGTGATAAACTTTCACAAATATCATCATAAATTTTTCATATTTCACTGAACAGTAGGATTATGGGGATATGTAGTGGTAGAAATTGAATTATGACAGTATTTATGTGAATATTGCTGTGCCTTTCAATGCCTTAATGTGCAAATTTGCCATGATTTCCAGTTGAAAATCATTTTTAAAGCATTATAATTTGTTATAATACACAAGTCTATGGGAGTGATTTAAATCAGTGATTTTTAAAAAAAAATCAAGGTGATTTAAATCGTGATTTAAATTGCGATTTAAATCAAAACGATTTAAATCGTGCCAACCCTGTTATTTGGTACCCCAGTTTTTGGTCAAAATCGCCACAAGATTGTATTGGTCATAATCACACCAAATATATGTGGATTTGAACAAATATATGTTTTTGTCAGACACATTTGAATTAGTGAACAGTGTTTTTTTGACCATTCCTTTATGACAAATAAGATTGTGATTGTCCAGTTAAGCACATTTTTAAAAAGTCATTTATCAGCAGTTTTCATGCTCGACTCATTCCCACTAAGAGTTTCCTTTTGTATTTGTCAAATAACACTTATTTTGTCACTTATTCTTCGTTTTTAGACATAAATGAATGCGATGGCATTACTTGTCAAAATGGTGGAACTTGTAATGATCTAGTCAATGCCTTCAACTGTTCATGTGTACCTGGCTACACAGGAACCAATTGTGAAGAAGGTAAGATAAATATCTTGCATGAAGATTTGGATGTGAATTTGCATGTTTGCTAGAAGTTACATGAACTGTATAAACACAAATCCAATGCATCTTTAGGAGTGGAAAAACATGAATGACCTTGTAAAATATAGCAAATGGGA
The DNA here is from genome assembly GCA_001188425.1 of Eucidaris tribuloides. Classification (NCBI taxonomy): domain Eukaryota; kingdom Metazoa; phylum Echinodermata; class Echinoidea; order Cidaroida; family Cidaridae; genus Eucidaris; species Eucidaris tribuloides. Next base: position 5,769 of record JZLH01S0111159.1, on the reverse strand, counting down.
GAGCCTGCTTTTTTTTTTAATCAAGTTTACTCTTATCTGTTCAGAGTGATATTGAGATTTGAACAGTACAAAATCTGGCTCAATCCCTACGTGTAGCTAAAAGATTATATAAGACAGTTAGTTTTGCTAAAAAATGAGATAAAAGGGTTTGTTATCCAAGTCTGTAAATACGTATCTGTGACTTGCATAATGTAGTAAAGTCATTGTACCAGATTTAAAGGTCAAAATGAACATACAAATATCTGCTGCCACTTATTGTTCATTTTATGGAGACAGGCCACATATTTATGAAACAAGTGTGTCATTTTAATCACAGTAGTCGATTTTCATTATTTGTTAGCCAATAATCATTGAAAAGATGATGCAGAGTTTTTACACAGTGCAATTATCTTGTCAAGTTTTGAGTTTTCTTTTTATTTTAAAACCCTTTTTATCAATTTTACAAATTACCTTGTGCAGTACTTTAATAAAGTCTGAAAATGTAGGCATTAGTAATTCAATTGTTTTTCCTTTGTCTTTTACGAAAAAGTCATGTAATAAAACAATCTGTATTTCATAATTGATTGCTGTTCATCAGAAAGAAAAATAACTGTGAAATATTTTTGTAGATTCAAGAAATGTATTAAATAACCCCCCAAATTTCTTCTCTGTATTTGTAGATGTTGATGAATGTGCTTTGGACCACTGTCAGAATGGTGCGGGCTGTACCAACTCCATCGGCTCGTACAGTTGTACTTGCCTATCAGGATTTGAAGGCAAAAACTGTGAAACAGGTATTTCATATTCATCCTTCAGTCTTATTGAGCCCACCGAGGTGAGGGGGAGACTAAGGGATCACTTTGGCGTCTGTCCGTCTGTCCGTCCCTCCGTTACGCTTTAAAAAACTTGAATAATTTTGTGCTAAATGCTTCAATTTCAATGAAACTTGGATGGAAGCTTGATCATACAGACTTTCAAATTTAGAAGTATGTGAAGGTCATCACAAGGTCAAAGGTCACCGGCAGGGGTCAAGGACCTTTTTGAGTCCATTGTTAAGTTTTTTGAGCAAGTTTCGTTTATGGCCCATAACTTTGCCTCCATTTGCCCAATGGAGATCAAAATTGGGTGGTAGATGTCTCATAGGGAGCTAAAGGTCAGCACGAGGTCAAAGGTCACCGGCAGGGGTCAACGACCTTTTTGAGCCCAATGTTAAGTTTTTTGAGCAAGTTTTGTTTATGGCCCATAACTTTGCCCCCATTTGACCAATTGTGACCAAACTTGGGTGGTAGATGTCTCAAAGGGAGCTGAAGGTCATGAAAGGTCAAAGGTCACCGGCAGGGGTCAACAACATATTTGAGCCCGATGTTCAGTTTTTATGCCTCCGCAACGAAGTTGCCGGAGGCATTATGTTTTCGGGTTGTCCGTCCGTGCGTCCGTCCGTGCGTCCGTGCGTCCGTCCGTCCGTTACCGGATCTCGTTACCGCGATAACTTGAGAACCCCTGATCGGATTTTGATGTAACTAGGACCAAGTATGTACTATGAGACACCAATGAACTGATTAGATTTTGGAGCTGAAAGGTCAAAGGTCAAAGGTCATCGGGCCTAAAATATGTCTGATTTGGGCTCGTTACCGCGATAACTTGACAACGGCTGGTCAGATTGTCATGTAACTTAGGTGAAGTATGTATTATGAGGCACCAATGAACTGATTAGATTTTGGAGTTCAAAGGTCAAAAGGTCAAGGTCACTGGACCTTAAATATATCTGATTTGGGCTCGTTACCGCGATAGCTTGAGAGCGGCTGGTCGGATTGTGATGTAACTTGGGTGAAGTATGTATTATAAGGCATCAATAAACTGATTAGATTTTGGAGCTCAAAGGTCAAGGTCAAAGGTCACCGGGCCTAAAATATGTCTGATTTGGGCTCATTACTGCGATAACTTGAGAACGGCTGGTTGAATTTTCATGTAACGTGGGTGAAGTATGTATTATGAGACACCAATGAACTGATTAGATTTTGGAGTTCAAAGGTCAAAAGGTCAAAGGTCACCGGACCTTAAATATGTCTGATTTGGGCTCGTTACTGCAATTACTTGAAAGCGGCTGGTCAGATTGTCATGTAACTTAGGTGAAGTATGTATTATGAGGCACCAATGAACTGATTAGATTTTGGAGTTGAAAGGTCAGAGGACAAAGGTCACAAGGCTTCATGTCCGAATTGAGCTCATTGTCACGATAATTTAAGAGGGGCTTAAATTGGATTTTACTGTAACTTGGTCAAGGGTCACATGGGCTTATGCTTATTCTGCTAATTGGGTCTTGCTACAATGGTATTGACTTTTCAAATTAGCAAATCAATTGGATGGGGAGTGCGGACTGCGGAGGCATACGCCATCGACTTGCGCGCAGTCGAAGCTGCTCTAGTTTTAGCAAGTTTCGCATGTACGCGAAATTAGGGGAGACACATTTTGACTATCGCTTTTTCTTTATCTTGCATGCATACTGGAGCAAGACATTGGCATCGATATATCCTAGATTGGTGGTTTCAGGCTTTCCGCATCAGCATCATGGGTGGTAGCCTCATCAACAATTAGGTTGAACATACAATATTTTCTGTAGCTTTCAGATAGGTTTTTCAAATGGAGAATAAGGAGTTAAGAATAAGTATACTCTGCACTCAGTAAATGTTTATACACTCAGTATTTAATGTGGAATATTTGATTTTTCGGGATAGGCATGAGTTTACTCTTTCAACTGAGCATGTAAATCTGGACAAGTTCATTTTACCATTGGTAATATTTTTGTGTCGACAGAACAGTTTTAGTTATTGTTTGTCGCAGCTAGAAGTCAATGACATGATTTCAACATACAGTGTGATGAATAATTTAAGTTCCTCTGTACAAAAAATATTCAAAATTATTTATCTGTATATTCACTATAACCAGTCAGTAATCCAGTATGATCATATTTGATGCAGCATATAACTATAATTGAATTTAACTTTCATATATATGGGAAGGATCTACATTATTGATACCTATAAACAATCTTTTATTTACTCAAAAACAACATGGTCTATATCATGTAAATATCTTTAGATATCCCTTCACCATTACAGTGACCTATAAATGTTTAAAAAATATTTCAAACTTGCCTAACATGCTCAATGTATTTGTAAACTAGAATTCTGTGATTAAAAGAACACGAAAATGTATAAAATTGTTTATTTACGGATGAGTGTTTGACTGTGGTACCTACCCAGTACTACTTCCTCTCACACACAAAAATAAAAACCACAAATATATCCCAAATGCTATGTTATCACAAATATGATTATCAGTAAATATGAAGTGTATTATTAAACAAGGACATGTTCAGACTTGAGCACGCTTGAATATATTTAAATCATAAGGATTAATTTGTTTTCTTTCTTACTAAAATAGATCTCAATGAATGTGAAGGGGTTACCTGTCAAAATGGTGGAACATGTAATGACCTTGTCAATGGATACAACTGTACATGTGTACCAGGGCATGAAGGAGACCATTGTGAGACAGGGGAGTCTTTGAGTTCACTGTTGAGGCTGATTCTTCCACATAAAAAAAAAGAAATCAGTTATTATGTTTATATTATTGAGGATTTTTTAAAGTTGATCAATTATATCAAACAATATTTATATTGGCTTCTGAATGCCCACTGAGAACAGTACTTAGTAGATTTCCTTTATTGTTCTGTAACAGTTTCCTATGCCTATGTCACTCAGCATCAATTGACATTTCATTTTTCTTGCAGATACCGACGAATGTGCCGATGGTACTCACAACTGTGATGCCAATGCTATGTGTACCAACACACCAGCTGGAAGTTTCACATGTGCGTGTAATGCCGGATATAATGACGATGATACGGACAATCCAGGAACAATGTGTAGTGGTAAGCCGACCCTTTATTTAATCTCAAAATTAATGTCAGAAGATTAATCAAAAGTTCAATATGTTATATTTTATTGCCACTTGTATGGACCCGTTTGGTTTGGGTGCTGTTCTTTATGCTAATGTCTAACTGGGGGGCTTCAAGCATGCATAACAAAAACACTGACATCTTAACATACCTGCCAACCATTCCGATTTTTCCAGGGCAGTTCTAATCTTATTACAGTTACTAGGCGGTGCGTAACAACAAAAACGTAGATTATAATAAGAATAGAACATGAATGGCCAAAATAAATGAAACTACTCATCCAAATGCATTGGTTACTATAGTGATTTTAATGCAATGCCCAAATTGCAATGGAAATGCCGTGTTTACATTCACTGGTGAGTGCCGGAGCAAAAGGTATGTTTTATTCATGCTTTTTCTCATAAGAAAACTTTTGGTTCAGCTGTTTCAAATATTTTTCTCATTCGCACTCTAATCTAATTTTTTTCTTATTATGTAGATATTTAACCTTTTTATTGTTTACAATACTGCCTAATAACTGTAAATAAGACCAGAACTGCCCTGGAAAAATCGGAATGGTTGGCCGGTATGTCTTAATGCACTTGACTCATTGCATAACCCTTTGAATTGCCTTTCCTCCTTGTTTTGGAAGCCCCCATTATGGCTCACATAAACTTCAGTGTTCTGAAACTGAATTGGTCAATATTAGCCTGTTACTTCTGAGATTTTGTAATTGCCATAGAGTGCAATAGTAGTATTGTCAATGACTAAGTTAATTATTACTGGGGGCATATTCCGAAAACGCAGTCCGTAATTGATTGGGGTACTTTTGAATTAAAGACGTGGTGGATATGGGAAAATGGAGCAAAGATGATGTTACTGTAGGTCTGTTTATACATAAAAAGACAAACCTGAAAATAAGTATAATGAAAACTGCCCCCCCCCATGACAAAAGCGCAAAACTGACATTTTTTTTTTCAAAATGGAGTTATATAGTGTAGGGGACTCAGTAGATCATGTGAAACATGCAGAACAAAAAAAAGATATATTAATTAGTAGTGTCCCTTTGTTTCATAATCCGCTTGTTAAAAGGACACTGAATAGGGCTTTACGTGTTGAACAAAATACATTTTGCTCATTATCTCCAAAACACCAAAATGTCAGTTCTGCCCTTTTGTCATGGGGGTGGGGCAGTATAGCTTCAAAGCTTTTCAACAAGGTATTCAGAGTTTCAGTATTTTTAATGATTTGTTAGTATTTTTTACCATTGAAAGTAGATGTTTTTGCCATGTAGCACTTGTGTGGTTGTACGATTAGTCTTGTATCAAAGCTCTTAACTTTTTTAGAGCTAGAAAGGATTTTAATGTTGTTATTCATGCTAGTTATTTAGAATTCATTGTAAAGTTCATAAAAGTTTTGTGCATAGATCTCCTTCCATAAAAAAAAAAAATCAGTCATTTGGTTAGGCTTTTTGAAAGTTGATCAGTTCTATAAACATTATTTCTATGGGCCTCTGAATTCCCACTGAGAACAGTGCTTATTAGAATTCCTTTATTGCTCTGTAATAGCATGTCATTTGGCATTGACATTTCATATTTTTTGCAGAAACTAACGAATGTACCGATGGTAGTCACAACTGTCATGTCAATGCCATGTGTACCAACACACCAGCTGGAAGTTTCACATGTGCGTGTAATGCTGGATATACTGACGATGATACAGCCAATCCAGGAACAATGTGTAGTGGTAAGCCAACCCTGTTTTTAATCTCAAGTTTAACCTTGAAAGAGGAATCTATCATTCAAGTTGTTATATTATAATGCCAGTTGTGTATTATCCTGTTGGTACCC
>JZLH01S0111154.1:23084-34716 GCA_001188425.1 Eucidaris tribuloides | reverse complement strand
TTTACTAGCCAATCCAAACACCATCCAACAAGTGGAGGTAGGGGGCGACGACGACGAAAGTCAGTTTTTTTAGAGTCAAAAAGCCAAATCAACACAATTCGGGGGGGGGGGCGAAAGTTTTCAAACTTAAAAGAGCCAAATCCCCGTCATTTGAAAAAGTTTTGAAAAATAGCTAGGGAGGGGCGCCCCCCGCCACCCCTGTTGCATACTCGCTTAATTTTGCTGGCTGACAAAACTGGCGAACAACATGAAATTGATTAATTCATACTTCAGTATTTGCCGCAATGGAAGCGAGGACTCGCAATACTTTTCTTCCCTTTGTCAATTATAGACAGCAATGTATTTCAAAACGTGTTTTGCTTAAAATGCAATAGCGTGAAAATTACGTGAAGCTAGTTTGTTTGTGGAAATGCAGCCTTTTTGGCATGGAAGAGTTTTGGATTTGAGTTTCATATATCTGACTTTTCTTCAAGCAAGTATGATTTTGGGGGAAAACCGGATATAAATTCGATCGATCAGTATGATAAAAAGTTCAGTAGTAGAGAAAGTGAGAAGAAGGAGAGAGAAAAGGAATGAGAGAAAAGAAAGACAGAACGAGAAGAGAATGAGAAGAGAAGAGAGAGAAGAGAAGGAAGGAAGAGAGAAGAGAAGGAGAAGAGGAGAGAAGAGAGAGAAGGAGAGAGAGCCAGATCAGAGAAGAGAGACAGAGAAGAGAGAGAAGAAAGAGAAGAGAACGAGAAGGATAGAGAAGAAAGAGTAAGAGCGAGCAGAGAGGAAGAGAGAGAAGAGAGAGAAGAGAAGGAAGAGAAGAGAAAAGAAAAGAAGTGAAGGGAAGGAAGAGAAAAGAAAGAAAGAGGAGAGGAGAAAGAGAAGAAAAGAGAAGAAAAGAAAAGAAAGGAGAAGGTAAGAAAAGAGAAGAGAGGAGAGGAGAAGGGAAAGGAAGAGAAGACAAGAGGTTAGATAAGGTTAGAATAGCATATAGAAAAGAATAGAATAGAATAGAATAGAATAGAATAGAATAGAATAGAATAGAAGAATAGAATAGAATAGAATAGAGATCAGATAAGATCATAGATAAGATCATAGATAAGGATAGATTAGATTACTCTAGATCATAGATAAGGATAGATTAGATTACTCTAGATCATATCAATTTGAAATAGTTTAGATCAGATTGGAATAGAAAATACATCAAATTAGATTAGATTGCACTGTGAAAATTTTTTTATATTTTTTTCGGGAAAATTACAGGAAACCGTAAAAACAATTATGGTTATTTTAATGTATTGTTTTACGGTTTACAATGAAAACCCATAAAAAAATAAGCGTTTTAGTTACGGTTAACCGTAATTACGATGGAATTCCTTGCAGCGAGTTGCCACCCATCCACCGTATTCTTTTTTTTTTTACTGCATGATGGGTGGCAACTCGCTGCAAGGAATCCCACCGTAATTTTTACGGTTTACCGTAAGTTTTACCGGTCTTCCACCGTAAAACCATGGGTTTTAGCCGCAGTAAAAATTATAGTAAAATAGCCGTAATTATTTTTACGGTTCCCCGTACAAATACGGGCAATTTTTTTTTACAGAGTACGTCATACAATGGCCTTAACCCTAAAAAGGCTGGGGGGCGGAATCCGCCCCCCCCCCCGACGTTTCGCGCAAAATGTCTGCGACGCGCGAAGCAGTTGCCACGGCATTTCATGACTTTATTCTCTCGAATATCGCGCATCTTTTGAGACTAAATTTGTGACGTCCGGGTACGCGGTTCCCAAGTTACGTAGCATTTTGTACTTGCATGTCACCCCAAAAATCCCTCAAAAACGTGATTTTGTGTACATTTCCAATACAAATTGTGTTTCAGCCAAAATTCATAAATGTATGATTATTTTTACTTTTATTGGTTGAAATTAATTAATTTTGTGCTGTTTATGACCGCAAAAGTGTCCCCGACAAACTTCATCAAAAAAACAATAGAAAACAAAAGGTTGAAAAAACAAAGAAATACATAAGAAATTTGAAAAAAACAATAAAATACATAGGATATCAATTTTGATTCTGGATTTTTTTCAAGTAAACTTGTTCAGAATTATGCTAAAAAGAGTGTCCAGACACAAAAATTAGCAGTGTTGAAGCTTTAATTAGTGATTTACAGCTTAATTATGATTTTACGCATAAATTAGCGTAATTAATTGATATGAAATTAATTCCTAGTAATTAACTATACAGTCTTGTAGATTACGTGATGGCTAACGTGCGTGCCGATTTTCGGCGCGACCGCCCCCCCCCCCCCGATACTAGCATAGCCAAAAAAGCCCAGCCTGATTAGGGTTAAAGAACATTGTGGAAGCTCCATTAAAATATAAAATGTTGCTATCTGACATATCCGACAGTGTTTGAATGGACAATGTAAATATCTTAGATCATAAAACTTCAGGCAGTTATGCTGTCACTCGTAAATATACTGATGAAAATCGGCAAATGAATAATTGTTAGCTGACGAAAATTCTGGAAAACAGCAGTCTATGGGGGAAACTGGAGTGATCGCTTAATGATTTTCATCAAAAGCACATAATGGTCGTTTTGAACTGCAAATTTTTTTCAGGGCTTCATTTTTATAGACCTTATCACAGACACTGGTATAGCATGGAGAAACATGTAGATCAGATTCTTTTTTTTTTAAACTGGAAACATTGTTATATACAATTGCTTTTAATCTGTGATGTCAATATTCGCTCAGTGAAGTTGCCCTTTGCCCTTTTTCATGTTTCGCTATAACATTAACAGCAGCTGCCCATGCCGTTTAATATGTTCAGAACAAATCAAAGCAGGCCGACGTGTACCCTGGATTTTACAAAGGGGGCCGCGGGAGGGGGGGGGGTCGTTCATCGTGTCCAAATCACGTCCGTTCACGGCCAAACAGCGAAGCGACAAACAAAAAAACAAAACAAAACAAACTCTCCCCCCCGGCCCCACACACACACTCACCAAAAAAGACCCCCCCCAATGAATAAATAAATAAATAAAAAAAATAAAGAAATAAAAAATAAAAATAATAAATAATAAAATGAAAACAAAATCAATAAATAACAATAAAATTAAATAATAAAAAATAAACATTTCAGATCCAACGGGAGCCTGTTCCACGGCCAAACAGGGACGGGAGACCGTCACCCGGCCAGTTTTTTTTTCTCGTCGCCCGTCAGACACCCCATCCCGTTTACGCTTTCGCTTGCTATTTGGCCAGGAAAGAAATTTTTGGCCGCCCAAGTTTTTCCCGACGAATTTCGCCCCCGTTGCCTGCTCTTTATGTTCTTTGGTTACTTTTCACATGTGTCCATGCTTTTCGTAAACTATTGAACTGAACAGGATCAAAGCATGGACCTACAGGCCTATACGTACGTGTATTTGTTATCCACTTTTAAATGTATCGTATAGGCCTGTAGAGGATAATGAATTCACTTAACGTGTGAAATAAATGTGAATTAATGTTGCATTTGAAATTTGATTCTGACGTGTTAATGACCCGTACAATAAATCAAATCAAATCAAATCAAATCAAATACACTCTAGAATCATTTATGCCGCCACTCGCGATAACCAGATATACATGTATATGCGGATAAATATCACAGTACAGTGATGGGCGAAATGATCTTACTCAGAGTTTTAGTTCTTTAAAACACTAATTGTTTTCAGGGCTTCATTTTTACTCCTTATCGGGGACGTTAATAGCCGTGAAGGATCGATTATATCTCATTTGTTTATAAACTGGAAACATTGTTAGCCATGAATTTAATGCCCAATTATTGAACCAATAATAGGCCTACACAAGAGTTTTTTTCTCAAAGTTTTATTCTGGTAATTCTTTTAACATGTTTAAACGTAATCATTGTTTTAATAGGCCTATATCGTTGAATAAGCATGTGGCAATATTATACAAATAATGGATGTTTATGAGTTCAATGGTACGAATATTTTCATGAGTTGAAAATTAAACGTTCCATTCAACGAGGTGAAGCCGAGTCAACATCAAAAGAGCATGGTCGATGGACGGGCGGATCTACGTTTCTGTCAAAACAACTGGTGATGAATCTGTGAAAAAACTTATCCGTACCAAGAGTGACTTAGAAAAGCTATAAATATACAATAATTGATTCTTAGTGAATCAGTATTCCTATGTGACCATTTTGAAGTTTGATCTTTTCATGACTGTATTCATTTGATTTTATCGATCTCCAGGTACAAAGTTTGCTTTGCAGTATACTTTGTATATCATATATATTTGGTTAACTATTGGTATTTCTATGTATTTTTTAATTTGTAGTTTTGTGTCCAATGTCATTTCATGAAATGTTTAATCAATGCCTTCGTGTGGTGCCTGTTTTTAAGAGTGGATCTCCATCAGTACTAAGTAATTATCACCCAATTTCAGTTTTAACAGTTTTCTCTAAATTTTTTGAAAAATGTATTTATAATCGTCTTTTATCTTTTGTACATTCATGTAATATATTATCTCCCAATCAATTTGGTTTTAGAGAGGGACATTCTACAAACCATGCCTCGATAAACTTTGTTGAGCTAGTTAGTGCAATAGAAAATGAGGAAGTTTTGATCAGCATGTTTTTAGATTTATCAAAAGCCTTTGATATAATAGATCATGATATTTTATTATATAAATTAGAACTTTATGAGATAAGGGGACAAATTTTACTGCTCTTTAAAAGTTACTTGAATAATACAAGTCAATTGTATGTATGAATGGTATATAAAATCACAAACAAAATGTTTAAAGTGTGGAGTCCCTCAAGGCTCAATTCTTGGACCTCTTTTATTTATTTTATACATGAATGACTTGTGCAATACATCTGAATTTTCAAACTTTATATTATATGCCGATGATACCAATATATTTATATCTAATAGGGATCTAGGTGCAATACAGTCAATTTTAGATGATGAATTAAAAGTGTCAAGGTGGGTTACAGTCAATAAATTAACGTTAAAGGTATTGGCTAACATTTACCACAGTTAAATAAATCTGAGCTACATGATTCCCCATGCTATACCATTGTCTTTGATAAGGTCTAAAAATGACGCCCTGAAAAAATTGTATTTCAAAATGATTATTTAGTGCTTTAAACAAGTGAAAATCGTAAGTTGATCGGATTCACCTGCCCATTTTCTCCCATAGACTTACTGTGTGTATACCTAGGCTATTTAAACTCGCCCCGAGTTTTAATTGTTTATTCATGCATAACTTGCCATTGGCAGTGTAACTTTCCAAACTTTTGTATTCTGGGGTGTTTATTTGTCCATATGAACACTATATCATATAGTTCAGATATCAAAATTTGACAATTTTTTAAATTCATGTGAACAAAACAAATTTCATGATATTCACATAAACTGCCAATCAATTATCAATAAAAATAGGTCATTGCAAGATACAACATGTTAGCTCAACTAAATTTTTGGGAGTTGTAATAGATAATAAATTGACTTCGTTGGAAACCTCATATTGATGTTATTTGTAACAAATTATCAAAAAATATTGCAATACTTTGGAAACTGAAATCACATAGACCCTGTACTGTCTTAAAAATGTTATATCATGGTATCATCTCTCCTTTTATTGATTATGGTGTTCAGATTTGGGGTAGTGCAGCTAACGGTTCATTTCGACAAAATGTTGAAACTCCAAAAACCGTGCAATTCGCATTGTCTCACATTCTTCCTTTTTAGCACATACGCCACCCATTTTTCGTTCCCTAAATATCTTGCCTGTACATGATTTAATGCAAAATGTCGGCAATTTTTGGTAGGGGTCAAAATGGGTCCTACAGGGGTCAAAATTGAAAAATGGTCCAATTTGGTTTGAATCATACACCAAATTACTCGTCTTGTCAAGCAGAATCCAAAAAGGTATAGTTTGTCATAGGTCCGATCATCCATGAAGCTGCCATGACCACAAATGTGGAAAGGTCAACGCACTTTCGGTCAAAGGTCAAATTCTTAAATTGCCCAAATTGACTGATTTTAATGTCTAAGTATATATTTTCTGGCATGACTAATTGAACTAAACAACTTCAAACCACTAAAAAGGCAATCTAAACCTTAAGCTTGAAATGTCACAAATTATGTTTATGTACTTTAACATAGGCTTATACAACATCTGTATTTACATGCATTCCTATGCATCTTATCTGAATATTCTATTTTTGACATTCAAAGTTAAGATTGACTATTTGGTGGTTTTACGTTGTTTAGTTCAATTAGTCATGCCAGAAAACATATACTTCGACATTAAAATCAGTCAATTTGGGCAATTTAAGAATTTGACCTTTGACCAAAAGTGCGTTGACCTTTACACATTTGTGGTCATGGCAGCTTAATGGATGGTCAAAGTATACCTTTTCGGATTCTGCTTGACGAGACGAGTAATTTGGTGTATGATTCAAACCAATTGGACCATTTTTCAATTTTGACCCCTGTAGGACCCATTTTGACCCCTACCAAAAATTGCCGACATTTTGAAGAGGGTTACCCACGCCAAATTTGTCTAGTACCCTTCAGACAATCCAAATCCAAGGCAAACCTTTGTCCCCATGAAAGTGTCACGAAACCTTAACATCTTCCTCTCACTATTTACCTTCTTCTCTTGTGCAATATTTTAAATTAAACAGTACTATCCATACCTACCCCACCAGGAATGCTAATAAGTTTCACTTTTCTAAAGTTCGGTCATCATCACCAGAAGGGCCCAGTCGTTTGGAATTCCATACCGGAAGACATTCGTAATGTAAATACTTTGAATGTTTTTAAGTGTAAATTCAAAACGTTTTTATCGGAGAACAACAATTTCAAAAATGTAAATGACATTGTATCATTTGGTAGCTGTTTGTTGTTTGTTTATTTGTTTGTAGTGTACATGTAGCTGATTTATTTATTTGCTCATATTACTTCGTAAGAATGGGACGAAAATATAACCAACATGCACGCAAAAATATAAGCAACATGCGCACGCAAAAATATAGCCAAAATGCACGCTACTCTGAATGGAGTATTTATGACCAATAATCCTCCAATCAAATGACAATGATCTACTTGGGTGTTGTATAAAAATGATTATGTACTAGTAACATAATACCCGTAATAATAATGATATTCATTATTCAATATATCAACAAATCACTGAAAGAAAAATGGGCAACCTTGTCCGACATCAAGAGACCTATAGTCAGATGTCAATAACTGAAAAAAATGTACACGCACACGTAGGCCTATGCTATATGCACACAGATATATATATATTATATATACATATATATAAAGAAACATAATATCGGTAAATGAAATCATGTACCGGAACAAATTCTTTGCAATGTACCATAATTCCCGCGTTTTGGCTAACACTACTCATTCTGTTTATAGTAACATGGGCCAACAATCAGGTGATGTCATCACGTGAACGAAAGAGATACAAAATAAACAGTGCTCAAAGTGTATGCATAGAAAAATAGACCAAATTATAATGAGACCAACTTATGCGAAATAAAACGCACATATTCGTCCGCGACTACATGTAACTCTAAATTGGACGTGCACTCTCTCAGTTTAAAATACCTCTGTCTTCAAAGAAACATCTTAATGCGATATATTGTTTTTAAATAGATGAATTACTTCTATGTGTAAATTCTCGTAAAATTATTGTAGATATTATGTTATCAGGCGGATGAATTTTCTGTCGTACAATTACACATCTCTCGCATCACAGAGTCGCGATGCGGCGTACGTGTACTTTTCATACGCTGAATTTCTTGCCAATGTAATTTTGTCACATGTTCATTTTCCTACTCACATGACCAGCTTGTTTGGCCCCGTGATCAGCTCCAGAAATCCTGATTCGTTTTCGCTTTCTCGGTCTCCATCGAACACATGGACGTCCTAGAACAAGCTTTGGATCAAGGGTGAGACACCAAGTGGATAATTCAGACCGTATTTTGAGCTAGTTTTGTGTGATTATGTGACTTGATCTGAATATGCGGGTCGGAAATGTGTACGTAAAGCTCTGTGCATTGTTCCATTATTGTTCGTGGCCGCCGAATCCATTTTGTGTTCGTTTTTTCAGATCAATTTACGTGTGTTGTCGCTTGTGCAGTGCAGTGGCCGATGCAATGCACGTCATGCTGCATGCTGGCTGTGCATGGTGCGCGTTTGTACGAATTGTAATCGGCCGCCGCGCCGGCCGGTTTTGCCTTTTGGGTTTTACCAGTTTGCTTACCTATCTTCGCATGCATGGCATGTAACATGAATTGTAATGTAAGGTTGTTTTTGTAATATTTGTAGCCTCTGCATATTTTAATTTCCTGTGCGAAACACCTGACAGTGACATTTCAGACAGAAAATACGTTGGGGGCCTCGTGCTAGCAGGCTAGCGCGGCTAGCTAGCTAGGCTCCGACATTTTTCCGCATTCCGAGCATGCTTGTCAATGTCATTTTCGCACTGCTATCTCATTACTTATCATAGCACAAAGAACAGTTATCAAGGTAGCTCAACGTGTAAATTCAATTGACCGTTTTCAAACTGAAAAAAAAAACCTGAAAAAAGTACTGAGTGAAAACTCTCTGTTTTTGCATTTACAAACTGAAAAACATTCGTTTGTGGAGGGGGCGCTCTGACATGTCTGATGATGTCAATACATGTATTGTTAAGAATGAGAAGCCCTGGAATAAAACAACGGATTACATCGGTATAACATGGTCACTGTTCATGATTTGTGTCAGAAATTTAATTACGATTATGAAATAGATTAAGATCTAACGTTACATGTAGAGTCTAACAAATTGAAACCTGTCTTTGCAGGATCGTTGTTTTCTAGTTTTCGCATTGAAATGAGGAAATAAACTAATTTTCTGTTCTTGTTGGTTGAAAATTGAAAAATTGAAACCTTAGGCTTAGCACACTTACTTAGCATTTGATCAACAATCCCCCCCCCCCCCCCAAAAAAAAAATGTTAATGTTGTCCTCAAAAGGCTCAATCGACCGACCGTAAAATGCGAAAACACAGGGTCTAGGGTCTTGAGTTTTTGTATTGTATTTTTTCATTTTTTTGATTTTTTTTTCTTAGCAGACACAAAATATACAAACTCACTGTTTTGGGGAGAAAATGTCAGATTTACATGTAAAGCTCAGTGACATGATTGGGAGAAATAAAAAATGCCCAAACTTGTTGAAAGATAAACCAAATGTACACCATGGATCTGTCTTGAGTTTGCTTACTTAAGGAGAATCAAGCATAAACAGGCCAGCAGTTTAATTTTATCGGGGCACAGTAGATTTTAAGCCCAAGTTCAGTTTTTGGGATTTTTGTTTTATTTGAAAGCTTTATGCCAAAAGGTCATATCACACCAATAACAGATTCTGAATTTCTGTCGGTTAAAAAAAAAATTAATTAATGAAAAATCTCAGGGGGGTGGGGGACCCCCGAGATTTCGGGGGTATCCCGGACTCTGCTCTTGATGAGGTACATTATAACTCGGATAGCACCTTATTAATCCTTTGGATGCTATAACGTAAAATATAGTCGGTTGCATGTCATAAGTTGGGCATGCAAAAAGGGTGGCGGAATTACACTTTTCGAAATTCCATGGTACCAATTTCATTGGCTTTTCACAACCCCTTATCCCACTCTGCTGGTTCATACCTCATTTTAAGCCTAATTTAATATTCTTTCAGTGTACCAAGACTTAAAACAATACAGTGTTCTGTTTAAAAGCTACATCAGTTCAAGTGAGAAATGTCAGGGGTGGCGGAGCAGGTGGATGCGTAGACCGACGGGGGTCTGTCCGTTTTCTTCGGGGACTT
Source organism: Eucidaris tribuloides (assembly GCA_001188425.1). Classification (NCBI taxonomy): domain Eukaryota; kingdom Metazoa; phylum Echinodermata; class Echinoidea; order Cidaroida; family Cidaridae; genus Eucidaris; species Eucidaris tribuloides. The sequence continues at coordinate 24,849 of JZLH01S0111154.1, read as the reverse complement.
CTCATTTAACAGTATTTTTGACATTTGTTAGGTCAGTCCCCTCATACAAAGGACAGATGGGTATATGAGCACATTTTCATGCGCATGAATTCACGTCAACAGTGCAAGAATTGAACTAAGCTTGTCAGGGTGTCAGGGTGTCCATACACACAATATATCAAAAAATAATCTTTTTGTTAATTTTGACCATGTAATGGAAATTGGACCACTTTACGACATGCGACCAGTCAAAAATCTCGGGGGTACCCCGAAATCTTGGGGTCCCCCCTCACCCCCCCCCCCTCGAGGTTTTTCATTAATATTTTTTTTAAAAAATGAAAGAAATTCAGAATCTTTTATTGGTGTGATATGACCTTTGGGGATAAAGCTTTCAAATAAAAAAAAATCCCCATAACTAAACTTGGGCTTTAATTCCCATAGAAGGCTATTTGTCTAGTTACAAGGCATTACTGATGAACATTATTTTAAAATATAGGCCTATCCACTTTTGACTACAAAATTTTCACAGTAGAATCCCTGCATAGTTTACGTGATTCTAGAATAGTTCTTACCCCAAGTTAAGGACTACCCCCAATCATGTCATTTACCATTAAAGCGAAGAATTTGCTAAAATTCCTATTCAATGGGAAACAGCACTTTTATATGCGTTTTGGCCATTTGAAAGACCTGTAAAAAATATTGGGAAACTGAACTCTTACTCACTTTTGTTCTTATACTCGTTTATGTTGTTTATGTTGTCCGAAGGGCCCGATGAGCTACCGACTGACCCAATTGTCAAAATTTCCCACTTGAGGGCAACATAACTTATTATACTGTAGTTTTTGACCTTATGTTTAAAGAAAACAAACAGAACACTCGAAGCCCGAGTAACTAAAGCTCTTTTTTGTATGTGTACAGGTACATGTTTTCTGAAAACAGTATAATGACTGAAACATGACATATGGTACAGTATGTTTTTAACATTCATTACACATTTCCTCATTGCCTTTTGCTGGTAACTTACATGTATGTCGAATGTTTATCTGTCATGACTGAAGCAATGATAAAAAATGTCAAAATGTTGTTATCTTCCAATTTTCAGATTTTTATTTATCTGTTAAAATGTCAAAAGTGATGACGTTGGTAAAGTCATCTTCACGAAGAATAAGAAAATTAAGAATAGATGATCGTAATGCTGAAATACTGTAGGGGTTGGTTATCTTCAGCTTGTAGAACAAAATGCCAGAGTCCACCCAGTTTAGATCTGTTGCACTATGGAAGACATTTTTGCCAGCAACTACAGTGTACCTACTGTACAGCAGTTTAAAAGACACCGAGCATGCACTGCATTTACTGTATATTGACACACAAGGGGGTCGAGTGCATTATTTGTTTTATGAAATAGCGACACATCAAGTTTTGATTACATACAATAAAAACAAACGGCAGTTCCATTCTTGAAAATGACAAATATGGTTTCGTACTATGTCCGTGGGATCTCACATTTTAGTGTTACCTTGAGTAGGCCTATTTGCTTACGTCGTGGACTATTGCTACAGTCCGCAATCTAAATGTCACAATATCTGACTGAGTAAGAAAATTTTTTTGTGTTCCGTGCGAGTGATGGTTTGCATTCTGAAGCAAACATCGCCGACACAATATCATGTGATAGGCTAATTAAGTCTGATAATACTTAATTCTAATCAACATCTAGGTGCTAAATCATCTTTTATTTGCACACTGTCGTGACACTCCGATCAGATAGTGTAAAAAAGTTTGAGATTAT